>CABHPP010001307.1:0-41898 GCA_902168425.1 Peromyscus attwateri
GGGATCTGTGAAATCTGTCTCCTCTCGCGAGTCACCCTTGGGACAGAATTTAGCCTACTTCTTTCCAGCCAAACACTCTTCCATCGTGTGAGCTAGAACAATGGTGGCCTCCTGTAGGTCATCTTGGCCACTTAGGTGCATGAAAGCTGTTGAGTGCAGGGCTTTGCTGACATTAGCCATTATCTTTCATTTCCAGATCAGGGACTCTGAAGACTTTTTTTTTTTTTTTTTAATAAGAGCTTTACTTTTATTTATTTCGAGTGTGTGTATGGTCACAAGCATGTACCATGGTGTATGTGTGGAGGTTTAAAGCCTGTAGGATTCAGATTTCTCCTTCTGCTCTGCCGGCACTGGGGATTGAACAAGGCTTGGTGGCAATCGCCTTTACTCACCGAGCCATCACTGATCTGTGAAGACAGACTTTGTGATTAAGAGTTAGACTCAGTAGTGGGGGTAAACTCCAAGGTCTTCTGAGCCCAATCTTTTGGATATTTTGACCCTTATGGAATTTCCATTTCTCTGTTGTTAGCATCCTTTGGCATTTGACAAGCTTTAGTAATGCAGGAACGAAGCAGCGTCAGTATTTGTATTTCTAGCTACTACTGTCCGGCCTTGGTTAATGGGAATGTGTGTGGTCTGTCTTAGAGAATTCCCGCAATCCCTCTTCCTTTCTCATGCTTGCTCATGTACATTTCCAGAAGTCTGTACCATCTTCCTTGCCTAGATTTGGTAACTGCAATTTTTTTTTCTTTTTAAATCCTCTTTATGTTCTGAGTGGTTGGAGAGCTCACTTTGTTGCTGCTCTGCTGCTGGAGGTGTTCAGGCCCAGGGGGAATAGAGTCCCTCAAAGCGCAGGTGACTGCTAAGCTGAGCACAACGCAGTGCTTCAGTGGTACTCAGTGGAGATGTCATCCCTAGAGAGCTCGATTCTTCGGCTTTTTGAGTTTTTAAATAGCCATCATACAGTGCATTAAATGTACATCTAAAAAGAATACAATCAATAATTCCATTTGAGTTGCTCTTCATTTTTGTACATTTCCCCCCTAGTTTCTACTTGCCAAATTGATACTTTTTTTTAAACAAATGATAACTCTTTTGTACAAAGAAACAGCTCCAGCATTGTGATGGACACAGGACTGTTTAGAAAACCCAACCTTCCGGTTTCCCTTTTCTGGACAGTCATAGCAGTGAGAGCCAGGGGGCTGCTCCTTCTGTTGCATGAGGTGTGCATGGTGTAAATTACTTCATTTTGATTTGACTCTAGGGCTTTTAAAATCAGATTTTGCTGGACTCAGCTTTGATTTAATGCTTGTATGCCTTTACAGGTATGGGGGTGAGTGGTGGTAGATCCTATTCACCCAAAAGTCTTTGGCCCACCAGTAAACTAATTAAAGCTACCCAGCTAAGTAAATCCATTTTCAATTATCAGCAACACAATGGCATTTTTTAAATGCACAGTTGGTGTAGTACTTGAGAGAAAACAAAACATAAACAAAACAACCCAATCTATCATATACAGTGTTTGACATTCACTCAAGGTGCACCCTTAGATTTATAAATGTTTTGGTATCTTCTCATTGCAAAGATCATTTACTAGCCTAGATGGCTAGAGCAAGGGACTAATGAGTCAATGCTAGGAGTTTAGACGGTGGGTAGAGAATGGGTTTTCTTTGTTTTCTGACCTTACAACCATGAGTGAATTGTTAGTATTGAATGAGTTCTTGACTTTGCCACAGTAGAGATTTTGATGTGATTTGGCAATGTAATTTTAAGTTTCTTGGTTACCAATTAAGCTGAGTGTAAATGGGCCATTGCAAATGGACCTGTGGGTTTAGGGGACACGTGCCCATGCTCACCATGTTGGTTTCTTAGGGACAACACTCATCAGGGGACAGTAATTCTAGTCCCTGCTTTGTCACCAATTAAAATGTAGGGCAACAACTTTCTAGGCCTAGGTTTTCTACTCTGTAGAATAGGATTGAGGGGCTGGGAAGACGGCTCTGTGGGTAAGGGGCTTGCCGCCAAGCGTGACAATCTGAGTTCAGTTCCAGGGACCCATGTGGTGGTGGAAAGAGAGAACTCCCACAATTACTCTCTGACCTCCACATACATTCAGTGGAACATGCATGTACACACACACACACACACACACACACACACACACACACATACACACACAAAATTAAAGTTGGGTCTGAGCTTTTAAGGTGTAGTACACGAGTTGTTTTTTTGTTTTGTTTTTTAATCAGGAATGTAATCTTGACATAGTTTTTGCCTTCTGTTATCCATGTTGTTTAACGTGTATTTAGTGACTTTTCTTTGGCGGAAGGCAGTCTTCAACTGTCCTTAGGTAAGCAAGTTGGAAGCTCAGTGGTGGCAGAGCAGGAGGGCGAGCCACCCAGCACTCTTTGTAGCCACCTCTGGAAGTGCCCCCATTCCTTTTCACACTAGGAGTCCCCCACTTCAGGGCTGGTGTTGTCCACTTGACAAAAGCTTGAGACGTCTGGGGAAGAAGAGCTCTCACTTGAGAAAATGCCTCCATCAGACTGGCTGGTAGGCAAGTCTTTGGAGGCACTTGCTTGCTTGCTTGATGGGAAAGGTCCAGTCCACTGTGTGAGGAGGTGGGGTGTCACCCCTGGCCAGATATGGTTTTGGGTTGTATAAAAGCCTTAAGGAGAAAGCCAGTCACCAGCACTCCTTCATGGCCTCTGCTTCAGTTTCTGCCCTGATTTCTCTTCAAGATGGACTCTCCCCTCCCCCACCCCAACTCCTTTCCTCCCCAAGCTGTTTTTTAGTCATGGTGTTTTATCACAGCAATAGAGAAACCTAACAAATACAAAACCCAAAAGGAATCTACCCAGAAAATATCAAAAAAACTGAATTTAGCACTGTCTGGACAAAGTCCCCAGAAAATATCAAAAAACTGAATTTAGCACTGTCTGGACAAAGTCGGCATGTAACAGCCACTGTATTTTCTACACACAGTGGGAGCTTTGCAGACAGGCTGGGACTACTGTCTGGCCTTTGCAGAAGGGCACCTGGCAATTCTGATCAGAGGTGGGTCGCTCAGAGGTTGCTGGAGAACAGAGTTCCCCAAACCATGATTTAAAAGATCACAGTCCAGGTGCCCGGAGTAAATTACTGGAAAGGAAAAGGTTGGTGGTCGTGTGCGCAGACACCTCAACACACACCCTGTCTCAGCCGATCTGATCTTGGTGACCCACAGGAAAACAGGCCGCCCTCCAGCTTTCTCATTCCATACTCCCAGCAGGTCCACTTCCACGCCCCAGGCTGGAGCAGGCTGTGATTGGCAGTGTTCCCAGGAAAGGGCAGGAAGATGGTAGGGACTGATCTCCCAAGCTGCTGCCCTGTGCCTGGTACTGGAGAGTTAACAATGAGGGTCTCTCTTGGTCCCAAGCATTTATTTGCCCATGGGAGCGCGGAGTAGCTGGGCCCTGGAGAGTCTGTTGGGATTGCCGTTTGTGCGTTCTGTGCAAACGTTCCAAGGCTGCATGGCACTAGCGACTTCAAGGAGCACGTGTTCCAACCGCCCTTCACCGGCCTCTGGGCTCCCCACTGTGACCTCATCTTATCTCAGACCTCCTCGGCACCTCAGCTGAGCCCTGCTTTTCTTCTGCTTTTACCGGCCTTGGCTTCACATCACCAGAAGAGGCTCAGTGCCCAGTTCCTGAGCGGGGAGGGGTGTGTGTGTGTGTGTCCTCTCCTCTCCAGCTGCTCAGAAGAAGTGAGCGGCTCTCAGATGTTTGCCACCTGGGGACCACCCAGAAGTGTAAATATTGCTCCCTCAGGGACAAATAGACCTCACCCTGTTATCCACTTACAGTCAGTTATATTTTGAAGCTGATGATACATTAGCCACTCGCATAATCTTGCCTCCAGGAGACCGAGCTGAAGACCCTGGGAAACTCGAGGAGGCGATAAGCTCACCAAAGTCTGCGGGATGAAAGAAAGACCTGTAGCACTGTGTAGGTCTCCAGAGCGCCCTCGGAAGGGTACTTGCTTTCCCGGTGATGAATCCTAGGTCTCTAAGGCGAACTTAAAATTCAAGTCAGTGAAGATGGCTTGGTAAAGAGGCCAGTTGCCTTATGTGAGTTCTTTGGCCAATGCCTTGCCCTGCTGGAGTTGCTGTGCCCCTTTCGAGCAGTGATTCCTGTGAGGAGGGCGCCACTAGAGTCTCTGGCTCAGCCTCATGCAGTTCTCTGCTTCCAGAGAGGGTGACAAAATCCTTGGCTTGACATAGACCATCTGCCAGCTTTCTACTTAACCCGGAGGGACGCTTTCCCATGCTGGGACCAGCGGAAGAAACCTTCTTCCCCTCCCTTTCTCAGACTCAGGCTTCATCATTGCATGAGTTGCCAATGCTACAGCGATTCCACTGTTGTGGGTAGAGCTGATCTTCCCTCTCACATTGTTGGTGCCCTTGTTGACTTCCTTCATAATGTCCATCAAGGACCTGAGCTGGGAGACGCTCAGTAATGTCCTAGAAGACCAAAAGCTATGTCAGACGGCAGTGCCAACAAGCCTGCCGGTTCTGTCTCCCCTAGATCTTGGCTACTGAAATGCTTTCAGTCACTGACTTGGCTGACCTGTCCTCGAACTTGTCTGCCCCTTGACCCAGAGAAGGAAAGCACGGTGAAGTGCCCTTTCTCTTCCCATTTTTGTTGTTGTTTTGTTTGTTTTTTTGTTTTAATTCGAGCTGACCTTGGATTAGATTTTTAAGTCGACTTTTGCTGGTCTTCTCAGTAATACCGATGGAAAAATCTTGAAGCTTCTGAACTCCCGTTGCTCAGTGTAAACTGCAATGTCTCCTGCTATTGACCCCCTCATGCTTCCAGCACCCCAATGCTTTCCAGATAGCCTGCTTCTTGCATAGTGGGGTCACCTGCACCCGTGTATGTGAATTCTTTCCTCCTTTTCATACTGAACCACACTCTAGACACTTTTTTTTTTTTCCCCAATGACTTGGCCTGCCAGAACACCATTACCACTGCAGTCACAGCCACTACTGGAGCCAGCCAGTGTGTGTGCAAGGCCCGTTTCCCAGCCTGCTCTGGGACTGTGGTTTCACTGACTTCTGTCCCCAGATTTTGCTCTTGAAGCCTGACCTAGGCTCCAAAGAGACACCTTTCTTGGGAAGGACCCTCTGACCCTTTTGGAAGTGTCAGTAGTGTGTAGAGGAGATGAGCTCTGAGTGACTTTTGTCCCTGCCCATGGTCGCGTCTCAGGTAATCCCATGCCAGCACACAGCTGTCAGCTGGAGTGACCAGAACCAGACTTGTGTGTGTTATGCAGTCCCTCCTTTCCATTTTGCATCAGGGAACCCAGGCCTACATGACTAGGACATATCTGTGGCCACTGTAGGTGCTATACCATTTCTGTGCTTCGAGATAACTCCGTGCATGATGGTAGATGCAGAACCTGAGATGCATCTGACTATAATCTATCTGTTGCAGCACAAGGCCAGCACGGGACCTGGGCTGCAGCTGGAGGGTGGGACAGAGGAGCCAGAATCGAACTGCATTGAGAAACTGTGTTTTCTGCACATGGTCAGTGCTTTTGATGCCTGCCTGTTTGGAGCAAACCTGTTACTATTGAGGAGCTGGCACAAATGGGGAGCACAGGTGTTTTCAGGCTTCAGCGTGTTACTCCCTCCCTCCCATATGCCCCAAACCACTGTGTGTGGAGCGGATCCTTTGCAGCGATCTCAGGCTTCACCATCCTCTTGGATTTATAACACAGTTTCTTCTTCATCTTCCTTTGGGCCAGGAGCCACAGCTCAGCCTCAGCTTGAGATCCTTAATGGAACAGTGGTGGGACCTACTTTCCTTACTACTTCCGTGTTTCCTGGCTAGCCAGTTCCTGTCCCTCGACAGCTCTAACTTGTAGCTAGCACCTCCACACCCAAGCCTGCCTTTAACGCCGATGGTGTTGATGTGCGTCCTGTGCCTCCTATTCCTCCTCAATCTATTGTTGTTGGTTTTCTGCTTACTGTGGTGCCTCTTCACACTGTCCATGGATCAGCTTGATTCCAAGAACACCCTGCCCTTGAGGCAGCATTTTATCGTTGTGTCTCTACCACCTTGGCTGTACAGTTGTTCGGTGGCCTAAATACCCCCGCCCTTAAACTTCCTTTGATGATGGAGAGGTGGGGGCTTTAGCCTCTGTTTGGAGCTCCTGCTTTGGCAGGTCCAGCAGCCGTTTCTAATCTAACCTTCGCCACATCCCAGCCACTCAGTGCCGGCAAAGCGCTATCGTATGCCTGTCAACAACCATTCATCTTGCCTTTGCATTTACCTTATCAATTTTTTCCCCCATTGGTGAAGCTAATACTTTCAGCGTGGGAGCCACCACCAGAAGCTCAGTACTGAGGACTGTAGTTTATCATTTGTCCACACCGCTGTTAGCTAACTTGTACCCACAGGGTCCACAGCCCAGCTTTATGCCGGGAACATTTTGGTGCCTTAGTGAAGGAACACAGACTTTAGCACCATAACCTTGTCGGCCTGCAGCTCTTTGATTCTGATATCTGTAAGAGCCCCTCTGTCCTTGGGGTCATTCTCCTTCCTGCCTGTAATCCTAGCCATGAGTGAAGAAAATTTGTTACTACAGCAAGTGGTCAGCATCACTGAGAAGACACAAGAGCCAAGCAGCAATGTTGTGTTTTCTTGTGTTCAAATTGGGTGGGACCTATCCTACCAGAGTGCATCCTGTTGCACTACTGGGTACCGCCAGCACCATATGTGCCAGGGGCGGGGAGGGGGGTGGGCAGGGGGAGACTTCTCACCTTCTGTCAGAGGTCCTGGGAGGGCTCAGCATTCTCTGTTGTAGCCAGATACTTCTCATGCCTTCAGTCTGAGCACATGGGGCATCCCTGACCAGAGCTCATGCATAGATGTCAACAAAGGCCAGGGCCACTTCTGTGCTTATAGGCTCTTACATTCTCACACACAGGCGGAGTGTGTGGCCCACGTGGCCGAAGTGCGGGTGGCACAGCAGGAGACATCATGGGACTCCTGCTTGGGGATACTTCTCCCCACGAGCTCTGTTGCCTGAGCTCCTGGGGGAGCTTGTTGCCAAAGCATTTTGATTATGGTCACAGGGGACAAGGCTACTTACTTTTTAGTGTGGCATGGCTATTTTTTTTTGCCTCAGTGAAAATACCTGGTCAACAAGCTATGGTATCTCCTCCAACGTTTGAAGGGACAGCACCACTGAAAAATCACCTGTGTTTAAAGGTGCCCCCGAACCTTTGGCTAGACTAGCCCAGCTCTGGCATACACAGGTTTTGCCAGTGCTATATCTTTGTTGAAGTCAGATGTGTAGGCACACCAACCCATCTCTGTTTCCTGCTGCAAGATCTCTGCGAAATTAAGACGTGAAAGCTCATTTTAATAACCAGAGTGACTGTTCTCCCCACAAAACCTTGCTCCATCGGGAAGAGGATCCGTTTCACGTCCTTAAGAAACTCCATTTTCTGACTTCCCTTATGAACTTCAGAAGTAAGGGATTTGAAACTAGATGGACACAAGGCTGGAGGAGGCAGAGGCAGGACAATGGGGTCTCGCTCTTTTTTTTTTTATCTCCTTTCCAATTTCTCCAATATCTCTGCAGGTGGCATTGCACCAGATGTGTGCTGGAAACGGTACTTGATATTTCTCCCTTAAAATGTTTCAATAGCTCTTTTTGTGTGTGACTTACTAAAAACAAAGTCGGACTTAAAGCCTGCTTCAGTCTGTGTTGCTATAACGAAATACCTGAGATGAGGGGAGTTTATAAACAACAGGGACATAGAGCCTGGGTATAGATCAAGGGAACTAGTGGGTTCAGTGTCTTGTTGAGGAGCCGCTACTCATTAACGACACCCTTTTAGATGTCCTTAGATGCAGAAAGGATGGGTGGGTCTGAGGATGTGCTCATTGCCATAATAGTGGTTAAGCCCGTTAAGAAAGGTCCTGACCCCATTCGTGGGGGACCCGTGAGTTAATAACCCAGTGGAAGCTCATCCCTTGGTAGTATCACACTGAGGGTGAGTTTTCCCATGTGGACACACTTAGGCTGAAGGAGCAAACAATCCCCACATCTTGTTCTGTCACTCAGAAGGGATAAATTGAGCATCTGGAAGCATAAAGGATGGTCAAGCCAGCACCTGTTCTGTAGTGACTGAAAACACTCTTATGTATTATAGTCATTATTGTGCTGCTTAAAACTCAGAAAACCCCCTCTTCATGGGAATGCCCAATTTAGGGCCTATTAGGAAAAAGATTCAGTCTGGTTTCTGTCTATCATAAATATCAAACTGCGAGCATTATAGTTGTAACCAGATAGGGCTGACCTTGGTATCCCACTGAGTCACTCCTGGACCTGGTTTTTGGCAGTGCAATCTACCTGAGATACTTCACAATAGGTGGGAGAGAGGACTGCAGGCCCTGCCCTCCTCAGCTCTGTGGATTTGATTGGGTGTTGATTCTGTTATGCCCCGACAATAACAGACTGTGTGAGGCCCTTGTGCTCCAAAGCAGAAAGTTAACTCTTTCTCAGAGGAACTTCCAATGTAGTGGGAAAGATGCATGAAGAGACTCAAAAGTTATGACTGGAAAGGTCAGCATCAGGCTAATGGGAGTCATTAAGGAGGTTCTAAAACTAAGTGAGGCTATAGGTAGCTCCAGTTGCATCTTAAAGAAGGAAGAGGAAGCAGCCAAGTAGAAAAGGACTGTTTTCAAGCCAAGGAAATGGTGTGTGAAAAGTCCAGGAAGGAAGGTCATTGTGAGTGGGACTCAGGCAGGGAGCCCCATGGAGCTGGTGAGTCAGTCCGGACTGGGATCTTAAGGCTCAAGGCTTGGCAGAAACAGATCAAATTTACCATCACTGCTATTCCTTTAGAAACCTATCAACTGAGTCCTTTATTAAGGAAGCAAGGGGAGTCATGAGGCCCTAGGTGCAAGACCAACTGCTGTCCCCCAAACAAAGCAAAGCAAAACCCCCACAGTCACTGGGAAATGTTAGAAACAGCCCCGTGGCAATGTGAGAAGCAGTACATGTGGTGTGATGGCGTGTGACAGCGGAGGGAAGGAAGGGAGGTGACCCAGAAGCCCAGGACAGGGAAGACTTAGTTGGGCTAAGAGGTGGGTGAATACCATGATGAATATAACCACTGTAAATTTTTGGATTTTTATTTTTACTTTGTGTGTGTGTGTGCACTCATGTGTGTCTTTACATGTGTGTGTGGGTGTCCAGCAAAGCATCAGATCCCTGGGAACTGGACGTTAGACATTTGAAGGCCATGTGATGTGGGTGGGAGGGATCTGAACTGCAGTCCACTGATAGGCAGTGAGTGCTCCTAACTTCTGAGCAAGACTTTGAGCCAGATCTTGTCACCTTTCAACAAAAACAAAATGATAGCGATTAAAAAGTATAATAGATGCTGTTAACAATGTGAAAGATTTCGTAAGATATAATATTTTTCTTGAAAACAATACTATTGACATTCAAAACTCTTCATTAAAAACTGAACAAGATTAGGAGCAGAAGTCAAACTCCTCCTGGAAATTGAAGAAATGAATTGATAAGGCAGAGGCTGGGAAAACATTTTCAAGAGACATCTGAACGGGATGTGGTGGCTCCTACTTACAATCTCAGCACCTGGAACACTGAGGCCAGGGGATTGCTTTGAGTATGAGGTCAGCCTAGACTACATAGTGAGTTTGAGGTCAGCTTTGGCTACATAGTGAGACCTTGTTTCAAAAGCAAATCCTAAACATCCACCAAGAACAAAATATTTAGCAAATGATCAGTGTGTAGAATCCATGAAGGTCTTCCCACTCAATAACAAAATTCCAAGCCACTCAGTAGAGTGTGTTCAAGATTTGCACATTTCTTTACAAGCGATGCCCTACATGTTATCTAGTAAGAACATTTGAAAGCCCCCAATGTCATTTTTCAGTGGGGAAATGAGAAATTAAAACCACAGTGAGCTGTCTTTGCAGATGGATCAGGTCTGCAAAGTGTCAGCAGAGTCATAAAGCTCTTAGAATTCTTCTAGGCCTCAAACAATGCTGTGGGACAAGTTCACTCAGAGTGTCATGAAGCTAAACATAGGCCCATTCCAACTCCACAGTTTTATTTCTATGTTTACTCTCAAGAATGGAAACTTATGGACACCGAAAGTCTACCAAAATGTTCCCAACAGGTTTATCTGTAATAGGCAAAAGTTGGGAACATTTTCAACCACTTGAGTGCTTACACACACACACACACACACACACACACACACACACACACAGCCACCAACAGGCAAGAACACAGAGAAAATCATTTACATGGGGAGGAAGCATAGAAGAGAACACTCTGTGTATTCCCATGCATGGAAAATGCAAGAACCATCAAAACTAACCAGAAGGGGCTGGAGAGATAGCTCCATTGGTAAAATACTTGCGTCTGTACGTGGGTACAGAGGACTTGAGTTCAGTCCTCTGTACCCACGTAAAAAAGTTGAGTGTGGTAGCATGTAATTGTAATCTTTCAGCCTGGGGAGAAGAAATAGATCTTGGGGGGTTGTTGGTCATCCAGCCTAGCCAACTCTGCAAGCTTCCAGTCATTAACGTTAAAACAACATCAGCAAGGATGACATGTAGACAGAGCCTGAGGAACAAACTTGAGATTGTCCTCAGGTCTCTACATACATGGGTACACACATGTATCTGAGCCGCCCCTCCCCCCCAACTAACCTGAAATGGACACTATCTTTTTGTTTGGGTGTCCCTGGATTTGGCAGGTAACTGACGAGGAAACTGTTCCCTGAGTGCTGAGTCAGCCCTCTGTCCACCCCACAGCATGTTCCCTGAAGGACTTCCATGTTCTCTAACTGTGCACCCAGTCTGCACCAGATTTAGCCTATCATTTTAGGAGAGAAATGGGCCGTTTAGCTCCATGCCAGCCCTGAGTTCACAGGTTGAATGGCCAGGGGACACTTGGGTCATTAGGATCTTACGAATGCGAGTTCTCTACAGCAAGCAGACTGCTGGTGTTCTTCAAGGCAAAGAGGGAGCAAAGACCAGGCTGAAAGTCGAATCTTCTTTCCCTTTTCCACAGTGAGTAACATTTATAGTTTCTTGCTTTGTGTTTAACCCAGCTAATTAAGATTGGACAAATCTATGAGAATCTATCCAAGGTGTATAAACTTCCTATTTCATGGTGATTGGAGATCTGGCTCAGTGGCCGAGCTTGTTTGCTGCTCTTGCAGAGGACATGGGTTCGGTTCTCAGCACCAACATGGTGGCTCAAAACCACTTACAACTCCAGTTCTAGGGGGTCTGACACCCCCTTCTTGTCTCTATGGATACTAGGCATGCATATGGTAAACACACATGCATTCAGGCAAATTACTCATACACATAACATAAAAAGAAGCAGAATCTTAAAAAAAAATTAACTGCATTTTGTGGTAAATGGAATGGTGGGGTAGCTTCTTGGTGCAGACACCTGTGCCGTTTCTTTTTCTTTAGTACAGGCTAGACCTATGATTATGGTGTTTCACTTCTGGTGATGATGTTACACTATTGACAAAAGGTGATTATCCTATTATAACTGGGTTTGGCCTGGTCAGATGAGTCCAAGAAGAAGAAGAAGAAGGAGGAGGAGGAGGAGGAGGAGGAGGAGGAGGAGGAGGAGGAGAAGGAGAAGGAGAAGAAGAAAAAGAAGAGGAGAAGAAGGAAGAAGAATAAGAAAAGAAAGAAAGAAAGAAGTTCACAGCAAAATTTCCTCTATGGCCTGGAAGCAGCAAAATCCACCCTGTGTACTGCATTGAGGGATTGATGTGGCTAGAATTTGAGAGCCCTCTCTGGGAGCTTAATCAAGTCCTAAGTCAATATCTAGTCAGAAAATGTGATCTTGTTCCCTCAGTTGCAAGGGACAGGACCCAGCCGTTAACCTGACTGAGCCAGCTTCAGCTTTGTGGCACCCTGAGCAAGGAGCCTATCTACTTGCAAGAGGCCTTCCAAGCCCTGGAAACCTAGATGTTGCATGTTGTAAGCCTTCTAGTTTGTGGTGATTCATTATGTAGCGATTAAAAGCTATATATGGTCACATATCCAGGGCTGTAGGAAGACACTCGGGTGTTTTCCAGTGTCAGAGGATACCTGGTGGTAAGGTGCAGGCTAGCAGGAAGTCAGTGCTTGAACCAGACTCTGTGGAAGCAAACTGTGGGGACATGAGGAAGCCTGGGAGAAGAGGGCTTGAACTTAACCAAGAGGCGGGGCTTGTTTTTACAGGGTGGGTTGCTTCCAGACGGAAGCCACAGGCTCTCAAAGCCACCACACTTTGCTTCTGTGTCCTCAGGTTGGCTTCAAAACCTTGCCTGAGGAAAGAGGCCGCCTCAGGAATACCCAGGAGTGTCACCGTGATGGCATTTAGTCAGGACACTTGGTGCTTTGACCATCATGAACACCTCCCTGTGACTTGATCTTCTGTAGATCTGTATTCCAAAAAGATGACAGGGATAGTGATGTAGAAGAAACTCAAAGTTATAGAATTGATCTTAGAAAGGCTTTGTTAACAGAACTGCCTAGGAGGCATTAAATCACACACAGTAGAATTTAGTTAAGGGAACTCTGCCTCCAAAGCACCCCAAGGATAAGTAGCATGCTAACTGGGCCTGTTAGAGACAAGTGAAATTTATGATGCTAGGATCAGTAAAGGCTTGTTTGCCATGATTGGCCAGCCATTAGGCCCATCCCTGAAGAATACGCCTCTAACACACAGCTCAAGGGGGCAGTGCAGAGTCACAACTGATCCTAAATCCTGGCCTGCCAATTCTCTCCTGGAGAAAAGCACAGTTCTGCTAGATGTGCAAGATGACCCCGGGTAATAACTATTTGAAAAGAACAACACTGGTGTGCTTAAGAAATAATTCTGGCAGTATGATTGCTGGGTAAACCTCCCATCTGCCCCAGAGGACTTGTAGTCTCCTGTTCCTGTTTAAATTGTTCAAAGTATAACCTGGGGCCAAGACCCAAAGGAGATTTAAGGATGACGATGTATATAAAATGCATAAGCCTAAGGTGTATATAATAGTAAAATCTGCTCAGGAACGGCTATTATTTTGGCATTAGCCCCAGCTGATCACGTGCTTAAGTAAAGAGCTTGCCTTCATGTCTAAGTGTACAGTGATTTCTCACTGCGATATGTAATTTTACTAGGTTAAAGTTAAAACCTTCCTTTTTGATTAGACAGAAAAGGGGAAGGGCTGTGGGATGTCTTTCTGTATGCTGTGAATGTGTGTTGCTATGATTGGCTAATAAAGAAGCTGCTCTGGGCTATGGCGAGTCAAGTTATAGCCAGGTGGGAAATCCAAGAGAGAGAGAGAGAGAGAGAGAGAGAGAAAGAAGAAAGGCAGAGGCAGAGGAGACAATAGCCCACCACCCAAGGAGCAACAAGATGCCTGCAGACCACCAGTAACGCCACGGCCACATGGCAACATATAGATTAATAGAAATGGGTTAAGTTATAAGAGCTAGCTAACAAGAATCCTGACCCATAGGCCATACAGTTTGTAAGTAATATAAGTCTCTGTGTGCTTACTTGGGACCTAGTGACTGCAGGGCTGGGTGGGACACAGGAAAACGTCCCCCTACACGAAGATACATAATCTCTATTACAATAGTATGCGGAACTTACCTACATAGAGTCAGAGGCCGTTTTAGATGGGTCCTCAGTGGACACCCATCCTCACAGGGCCTCCATCCCCGTGTCTTTCCCACTTAGCTTCCAGCTCCCCAGTCAGTCAGCCCCGGCTCTGTGAGGGCTCACAAGTCTCAATTCTCAGGCAGCCCCAGGATTTAAGGATGGATCTTACAAGGAAAGCAAAGGTAAGGCTTACTGTTTCTTGACCATTCTCCCTCTTGTTATTGGGGAACCACGTTCACTCCTTCAATCACTCTGAGCTTGGAAGGAAACCTGGCGCTCCAGCCTCCACATAAAGTGCTCTGTGTGAAGAGGCTTTCAACGTGACATTAATACCTCCCCCTGTTTAGATGAGTGTCGTGGGTTTGTGGTTAGGTATTTAGTTGAATGAGTTAACTCAGACATTCTGGTAAATGCTGGTGAGCTCTTTTATGTCCTTGGAACTTTGCAGGGATTCAGGGGTGTAAGCACAAAGTGGTGAGACACCCCTCCCCCACAACCTTGCACTTACACCAGGGCTTAAATTTTAGTTGGAAAAACTGGCCATGAGGTTAATCAAAGATCATACATCGGCCTCTTGTGGTGGCAAATGCTTGTAATCCCAGCACTTGGGAGGTAGAGGCAGGAGGACCTGATTCGAGGTCAACCTCAGCTGCATAAGCCTGGGCTATGTGAGACTTTGTCTTAACGCCCCTCCCCTGGTGAAGGTTGAACAGTCACACAACAGACATAAATTAACAGCTTTCAGGAAATACCGAGCACCGTGAGACTTCTCTCTCTTCTCCACCGACACCAAAGGAAAGGCCACTTCCTGAAGGTCCTTAGAGAGTGCTCCTCTATCTGTGGTCACAATGGCAGCACCATCTGCATTGGCTAGAAGTGGTAGTGTTGTTTCCAGGTCACGTGCTGGAGAGGCCGCACGTTAAAGAGAGATACTGTATCTTGTGCAAGCTGGTGGGTAGAATTCTTCTGAAGGTCCCTTGAAGCATAATCCTAATTAATCTTATCAATAAAAACCAGGAGTCAGATAATGGGGTAAAAGCTGAAAGATCATAGAAACAAGGGAGCAGCCACAGTCACTTCCTACGTCTCTGAGTCCTCTGACCAAAAGGGATGAGAGCCTGTTTCTGCCCCACCTTATCACTTCCTGTCTCCTGTCTGTACAGACCTCCAGACCTCTATGGTTAACTAGTGGCTAGCTTCACCCTCAGACTCCAAGAAAGCTTTATTTGCCAGAGCACAAACAAAATATCACACAACAGCCCCTTCTTGGTTTGATCACTAAGAAAAGAATGAGTTGTAGGCTGACTGTCAAAAGAAAACTTAGGAGAGACAAATCTAGCTATTTTAGTCTCTCAGGCTGCTATCATAAAATTTAGCCTGGGCATCTCCTAAGGAATAGTGCTGGAAGTTGGGAAGTTCCAGATTGTGGTTGAAAGTGGCAAGGCAGCTCTCTGAGGCCACTTTCATAAAGGTTCTCACGGTGACTGAGTTTCCACCCGTGTGTTTTGGGAGGGCTACCAACACCCAGATGACAGTGTTAGGCTTGAACATAAAACAGCTTTCACCTTCTTTTTGGAAGGCAGCTTAATATTTATGATTCCGACTTTGGGCCTTGGCAGGCTCGTCTAAACAAGGGGAGAAGCAATTTTCACCAGACTGTCTTAAGTAAGGAGCATGCCTGGAGCACGCAGCCTGCAGTCCCCCTGCTCTCTAAGCAAGCAGGAGGCAGCTCTGCTTGTGGCTTCCCAGATACCACCACCAATCTTACCTGCTCTGCATAGCCACTGTACCCTGCTGAGGCTATGTAATCTTTCACCAGCTCCTCACCCAGCCAGTCTGGTGGGTAAGTGACACTGGGAGGAATCAAGGGAACTGAGACCACGTGGAGCCTTCGTTTTGTTCTGGAACATGCCAGGAGGCAACTGTGTGGCAGTTGCTTATGTGGAGGGTAGGGAGGTGAGGACATTCCTGTTGTCCTCTGGTTCCTCTGGACTTCCAGTCTTCTGCAGGTGAATGTGGTCCTCTAATTTCTGAAAGAGGCCTCCCTGCGAAGTCTAAAAGCTTCAGGCCTTGTGAATCCCACCCCCACCCTTCAGTTTTGGCTGCTAGTGGTGTGGGTCAAACTTTTGAACGTAATGTGTGTTATGGGGGCTCTGTGGCTTCCCAAGAGAGAAACAAGATCAGTCAAGAAACTCCTACAATACATGGATCTTGGTCTAATGTCAAGGAGAGTTGAGAACACAGGAGAAGCTGAAGTCTCCCTAGCCAGAGAGTTCCCCACAGAGGATGGTAGAAGATGGAACAAAAGTTTGACCATCATCTCTCCTGGTAGTGGATGACCCTGGAGTAGGGAAGGACTTCAGATAGTTGGGAGTCAGCATTTTTCTATTTTTTAAATTTAAAACATATGCCATGCAGAGTGAAATGAAAAACAACAAAAACAAAAATCACTATTCTTACCACTTGGACATTGAGTTAATTTTTTTTTTTTGAATATGACACAAACTAGAGTTATTTGGAAAGAGGCAGTATCAACTAAGGAAGTGCCTCCATCAGTTTCGTCTGTGGGCAAGTCTTGGGGCATTTTCTTGATTCATGGTTCACATGGGAGGGTCCAGCCCACTGTGGGTGATGCCACCCCTTGGCAGGGTGTTCTGGATTGTATGAAAAGGTAGCTGAGCAAGCAAGCCATGGAGAAGAAGCCAGTAAGCAGCATTCCTCCACCCAGGTTCCTCGCTTGAATTTCTACCCTGACTTCCTTCTGTGATGGACTGCAACCTGTAAGGCAAAGAAATCCTTTTCTCCCCATGTTGCTTTTAGTCACCGTGTTTATCATAGGGTTAGAACGTAAACTAGGACAAACCAGAAAGTATGCTAATATTGTATTTTCTTCAATTGCATTTTTTCCTCTATATATTTTTAATAGTCATCAGTTCATATGTGTTTCAAATATTTAATATCATTAGTAATAATTGTCTACATAATTGATTCTTAGAGAAATTATTTTGTTGGTTGCCTGACATTCTAACAAGTTTTCACCATATTTTAAACCAAGTACCTGTTACTGAATATTTAGATCTTTTGCTGTAATTTTCATTATAAATTATGTTGCAATGATTATTTTTTGTCTGTATATTTCTCATTTTAAGCATCTCATTAAATTGTTTATTGTGTGGATTATGGCTGACTAGGATTTAATGAATAATTTTTAACTATTATCCAATTCAGGTGATTTGTTTTAAATCTATACTCAAATCTCACCTCAGATTTATTGAATTTATATCTTCAGGGATATAAGCCAAGAATGTGTGTTGCTATGTATATCAATATGGTGCAGAAAGGATTCACTCAGCCTTCATCAAGCACCTCAAGGGTTTTCGAGTTTCTTTCCAATGGTTATTCTCAGGGTCAATGCCACATGCTTTATTATTATTAGTGTTGCTGCTATTGCATCTCAGTCCCAGGTACCAAGGTGTTTGCCCTGTCAGCAGTGTGTATCAAACCATACTACTAACTTCATGGCATTGAAGAACAATCATTCATTCTTATGAATTCTGCTCAATGGGGAGTTGAGTATGGAATGGCCGAACATTATTTTGTTCTGTCCATCATATATTGATACACTCAATCCAGCTGAAGGGCTGGTTTGGGGGATCCCCGTGGACTTGGTTTATAAGCCGGGTGACTTACTGGGGATGAGGTGGAAGTGTCCCTGGCCTTTGTGTGTGACTTTTCCAGTGCGGCACTCTCAGCATGTCTGGACTTCCTATAGTTAGCATTCCCTGGGATGAACATCCACAGAAGCCACCTGGAGAGTTAGGATTCCAAATGTCTGTAAAGTTGAAAGGACATTTATGAATTAGACCTGGAAGTTGTATCACAGCCATAATGTCTTTATGTAATTGTGCACACGGTCACAAGTGCATCATCTAGGCTAATGAGAGAAGGAAGAACAGACTCCAGTTCTCCAAGGGGAACAGATCAAAGGAACTTAGTGGCATTCCTGTGGTGTAGAACTCAGTGGTCCAATCAGGCACCAAGTGCTTACATGCAGCTATATAAATTAAAGAGAACTAAAAGGAAGCAAAACAAGATATTTAGATTCCCAGCCTCAGTAGTGACATTTCAAGAGCTCGGTAGCTGCACATGATCATATTGGACAGGACAGCAGGACAGGTACAGAATATTTCATCATTAGATAAAACTGTTGGATAGATTTAACAGAGAAACATTGTTAAACCTACTAAGATTGCATTACTGTGCCTTCTGTTCAAATGGAGGGCTCTAAGAAAAAAACCTCATTAAAACTAACTAGCAATTCTTAAAATTTTAAAATGGACCAGATGTGTGCCTTTAATCTCAGCACTCAGGAGGCAGTGGCAGGTGGATCTTGGTGAGTTCCAGGCCAGCCTAGTCTACTACAGAGTGAGTTCCAGGAACCCATCTCAAAGAAACAAAACAGAAAAACAAATTTAAGTGGTGATTTTTCAAAATTAAAATACAATCACATGATTTCTCTCCTTTTCCTCCTCTAGGCACTCCTGTGTCTCCTCTTCCTGCTCTCTCTCAAATTCATAGACTCTTTTTATTTGTCACACACACACACACACACACACACACACACGTCTATAAATACAACCTGCTGATTCAATTTAGTGTTGCTTGTACGTATATTATTGCAAGGCTGACCACTAGGGAGGTCATCCAGGGGAAGACGATTTCTCTGCTCTCAGCATCCCTTAGTTGCCCATTTCCGGGTTGGGCTCCACGAGCTTCCTCTCTTCAGGTTAACATGTCTGTTGTCTGCTGTACTTGCTCAGGCAGCCATATTGTTGAAGAATTATGAGTGAAGCCTCCCTGTCACTTCTAGGGGACAGTCTCACAGATGTTTAGCTGTCTGCCTCCTCTTCTTCCTTGATGTTCCCTGAGTCCTAGGTGTATGTGTTGTAGATGTAGCTGTTGTAGATGATCAGTTGTTCTCTGCACTTTGATGAGTTATGGTTTTCTGTAATGGCCTCTGTCTGTTGTATTGTTGTACAATTTTCTTTGATGAGGGGGTCAGAGATACACTTATCTGTGAGTGTGAGAATAAGTATTTGGAATACAGTTAGGAATTCTGTTGGCCTTTATAAGAACTGTAGGATAGTTCTATTAAATAGCAATGGGGTTTAAGATATCAGTAACAGACTGTTGAAATCCTATGGACAAATGAATTAGTGCCTTTAACAAATGACAAGAATTTTAAGATAATTACGACATATATGACATAAAAGAAAAGGGGAAAATTAGGAGTCAGAGCCTCATCCAAGACCATTATTTGAGATTCTTGGCATTAAATGTTTTTTTGTTCTTGTATGTGTTATGTGTATAGATATTCTGGCTATATTAAGAAAATGAATTAGCGATCTTTAATGATACACTCTCAAGCATTTATGAATGAAAGAATATATTCCTAGAACTCAAGGTTAGAGAGACGACTCAGCGCTTAAGAGTGTTTGCTGGCCGGGCGTTGGTGGCGCACGCCTTTAATCCCAGCACTCGGGAGGCAGAGGCAGGCGGATCTCTGTGAGTTCGAGGCCAGCCTGGGCTACCAAGTGAGCTCCAGGAAAGGCGCAAAGCTACACAGAGAAACCCTGTCTCAAAAAACAAAAACAAAAACAAAAACAAAACAAAACAAAAAAAAAGAGTGTTTGCTGCACAATCACGAAGACCAGGTTTCAGATCTCAGTACCCCATAGGAAGCCGGGTGCCTTCCACGTGCCTGCAAGCCCATCTCTGAGCGAGAGAGCAGAGAAAAGAGCATCAGTGGGGTTGCTGTTTGCCAGCCTAGTCACGGAACTGTAAGGCCCAGGTTCAGGGAGAGATCTTGTCTCAAAAGATGAGGTGGAGAGTGGTAGAGGAGGGACACGGTCACCTTCTTTTGGCCTCTGTGTGAATGCGGATGTACACACGCACTCTTACACACCGATAAATAAGTGAAACTAAAACAAAAATATATTCCTGGAGTTCATGAAACACATAAACGAAATCAGTAGGTGGGAAGAGAATAGAGACCGAGGGAGCCAGGATGTCACTGCACACACACACACACACACACACACACACACACACACACACACACCCTTGGCTTTCTATGTTTCAAAACTTCAGTTATAAAACATTAAAAGCATGCTTTTTAAGTGCCTTATTTAAATGCTCAGAGTTTTTCCCTTTGCCCGCCCCCCCACTGAACAATCTACTTTGAAAAATTCCCACTAATGTTTCATTTTCTGATAACGTTTTAAAACTTTTATTTATATTGCAATTGCCACTGTTTACTTCCAAGGCACGGCAGGCAATTTGAAACGATTCTCCTCACTAGAGAGGAAAATTACAAGGCTCACGTAAGGTCTGCATGCAGTCTTCCCTGGCCACACAAGCAGGCCGCCACTCCTCAACTGTGCAAGGACAAAAAGACCCACTTATTCTCATTTTACATAGATTAGTGTTTTGCTTGCATGTACATATATGTCCCATGTGTGTGCCTGGTGACCAAGGAGACCGGAAGAAGAATTACAGAGAGGGCTGTGAACCAACGTGGGTGCTGGGAGCCGACCCTGGGTCTTCTGCAAGAGTAGCAAGAGTTCTTAACAGCCCCGCAAGTTGCTTGTTTTTTTTTTTTTTAAAAAGAGTCTGATGTAGCTGGCATCGCTCACAGAGCAGCAAGAAGCTATACTTGGTATTTCTTTTCTTTTCTTTTTTTTTAAATTTATTTATTTATTATGTACACAGTGTTCTATCCGCACATATCCCTGCAGGCCAGAAGAGGGCGCCAGATCCCATTACAGATGGTTGTGAGCCACCATGTGGTTGCTGGGAATTGAACTCAGGACCTTTGGAAGAACAAGCAGTGCTCTTAACTTCTGAGCCATCTCTCCAGCCTTATACTTGGTGTTTCAATGTGCTCACCACTGGTCTAACTCAACCGTGCAGAGCCAGCCCTGATCATCAATCCAAGGGGGAAGTCAGGAAGAGTGGAGGGGCCGAGATGCCGGTGACTCTGGGCCCTGAGCTGCCTTCCTCTGCTGGTCTAGAGCTTTCCTCCCACACTTTCGTAGGGTCCCCTTCATCCGGCCACATTTTGTTACATCCCCTGTCCTTTGCCATGCTCCGTTCTTCAGTTCTGTGATTTTTCCTGGTGCGAAGTGAAAGGAAACAGAATAAAACTTTCAGTTTAAAAAAAAAATGCTGTTCCAAGATTTTGTGCTTAGCTAGCCTTGGGCAAGACTATCTGTTATAATAGAGTTACTTAATTAGAGAATTGTGCTTCTGTTCAAAACCTACACCCATCCCCAGGCACTGTTTGCTGTCCTGGGGCTGTTACAAAGAAAGTGTCATTACTCAAGGAAGAGATCTTTTTTTCAGGTTTCCAGTGGAGTGAGACCCTTTCTAATTGCAAAGGTCTGACCCTGGAATCTAATTGTAAGATGTAATCTGATCTTGCAAGGGGCCATGTACCTCAGGGAGGCTGGACCTCTATCTATGCTCACAGACAAACAGGCCCACATCTCCTGAGAGCAGAGTCCTATAGAGATGGTGGGGGGCATTTCCAACAGGACCAGCTCACAAGGCTAAGATGTTCAAGATTTTGCTTGTGATAACACCGAGCAGTAGTGGGAGTAAGGCAGAGGCACCCCAAGAGGGTTCAGGCATGTTCAGAGAAGCTTACCGGACAGTCTCCGGAAGAACCAGAGGTTGAGAGAGCCTTTCCACTGTGGCTCAGTCTTCAAAAACAACCTAATGTCATTTTAAGTTCTGAAGGATTCAAAAGTGTAAACGGCAAGAAATTACAAGCCCATAATTTGAGTATTGAATTATTCACATCTCTTACATACTTTTTGAGATTTGTGTTTTAAATCATAAATTGTTAATTTTATTTTCTCTGGCCTTATTCATGGTGTCAAACACTGAAACAAAACATTTGGATTAAAAATTTATTTTTTGAATCCACAAAATTATATAAACAGGAAATTTAAATAATTTAACTCTCAAAGGCTGAATTTTTTTTAGGGGGGAGGTAAGATTATAGCATTTATATTTTTGAAGTTATTAGAGCTTAAAGTTCCATTGAGACTTTTGGGGTGCCCTACTATTAGAGGCCAGAAAGTAGATGTCTCTAGGATACTATGCGGTATGTGTAACACAAATATATGCACACCCATTCAATGTTTAGATTGTTTATTTCACACTTACAAGTTGCATGCTAGGTAGTGTTTTAGTAACTTACAAAAAACAAAATAAAAACAAAAACCAAAACAAAACCAGACCCTTATAAGTATGTTCACTTTTCTAACAGCTTTTTCTTTCAGAGTTTGTATTCAATCATTATTAAATGATTTGGAAATCATGAAAGTAGAAAATAAGAGTGCCAGAGAGACAGCTTAGCAATTAAGAGTGCTTGCTGCTCTTGCAGAGGATCCAAGTTTGCTTCCCAGCACCCATGTCGGGCAGCTCATGACGGTCTGCAATTCCAGCTTGGGGGATCTGATGTCCTTTGCTGGCTTCTATGGGCATCTGCACAAATACAGATATGGCACACAGAGAGACACAGACACACACACAGACACAGACACACACACACACACACACACACACACACACACACACACGGACACACACGGACACACACACAGACACATACACACAGAGAATAAAACAAATCTTTTTTAAAAGTAGAGAATGAGAAATTGTAGTTTTTTTTTCTCTTGTATAGAATTTCTCTAAGCATTATGGTGTTTCACCTTAGAAAGTAGATCCACGAAGGCTGTGGGATAACGGATTCTGAGCATCTTTCTGCCTGAGTACATAGGTGATCACCAGCTTCCACTAGGCTGCCCAGAACCCACTGTACATTTTACATCCTCTCTGTCCTCCAAGGAGGAACCCTCTCCCCTCAGCTGGCATAGCTTATCTCCCTGAGAAAAGCAGACAAACAAAAACAATTGCACATATGAAAATGTCTGTATTTCCCTATATATCAACTTGTATTTGGATTGATATACCCTTGCTTCCCTCCTCTGGATACTAGCTGTCTTCAGACCAAAGTCTACCTATTACCTCTACACTGTAATTCAAACAACTTTGGGGGTCACTGGAGACTTTGTTCATAAATTTCTTTGTCCTTCTGTATGAGCAACCTTTGCCTTTTTATTGGCTATTTCTCATTGGAGTGTAAACACACTGACTTTTTTTTTTTCCATGGATGGGAGAGATAAATATGTACTTGACAGTATATTCTTCTGTAATTATTGCCTATTTTCTTTGCTTCTGCTTACGGCCAATCTCAGAAGGGTTATCTTGACTAGTGGTCTGTCCTTTCATCCACTCTTGAACCCTCTCAAATCAGCTGTTATACTTGACCACGCTCTTGGTTCATCTCCATCCTCAACTCACAGGATTTAGAATCACCATGGAAACACACCTCCGGGTGTATCTGCGGGAGTGTTTCCAGAGCGGTTCATTCTCTGGGTGTGTCTACGAGAGTATCTCCAGGAAAGGTGGGAGTGTGGATGACTACATAGAGTGAAGGAGCTGCCCTCTTCAGTGTGGGCAGACTCAACCCATCGAGAGTCCAAGAGAACAGAAAAGTGAAAGGTCACAGTCACTCTCTCCTGAGCAGGAACACTGACTGCTCTTGGACATCAGAGGCCCACGTTCTTAGGATTTCAGACCCTAGGCTTTATGCAGCAGTTACTCTGATTCTCTGGTTGCAAAAGGTGGGACTTCTTGATATTTGTCATCACATGACTCAATTTCCCTAACCAATCTGTTTTTCCTCTCACCTCTATATTCTCTTAGTTCTAAGGCAGGTAAGCCTAGGGAGTGGTTTAGCAGCCTGGGACTCCAATGGGCATGGTCTACATACACCTTTCTTCTAATAGTTCACTTGGCAGCCCAAGACCTCCTAATCTGCAGGTACTATGCACAGGTACCCTTCTTTGAACAATGTACCTAGCAACTCGCACACCCCCCAACCTGCACCAAGATTTAAACAATGGAGGAAAGTTACTTCATTTAGCATCTTTTTTTATTTGGGTTTACGTATCCAGAGAGACAAGAGTCTGTTACCGTCATGGGGAGGCACTGAAGCAGGTAGGTGTGCAGCTTGGAGCAGGATGCTGAACAGTTCACATCCTGAACCACAGGCACAAAACAGAGATGTCGGTAAAAGTTTGTGCAAATGGTGCTTCAATGGCACTTCAATCCTGCCACAGTTGATAGAGGGTAGCTTCTCCCTGAGCACCAGCCCCAAGTTACACAGCCTGTGGCCGTGGCTCAGAAGCTCTGTGGAGAGCAGGCATGTCTCTTGTGTACATCTTCCTGATAGCCTTGGAGCCTCCATTTGTCCAAGATCCCAGGGCAGAGGGCTGAGGGCAGAGGGCAGAGGGCAGCTCTGGTCAGTAGCCCAAATCAGGAAAGTCACATGTTGGGAAAGCAGTGTGGGGACAAGCTGGAAATGCAGTTTCTCAGACCTCACCCAGACTTCCTGCATCAGAAACCACACCTGACAACTTCTGAGTTAGAAGTTCTCAGGGAACCACTGTCCCCAGCCTGCCACGCACTCCATCTTCAGTTACTCATCCATTTCTCCATTTCTCCTCAGAGAAGGCAGCCACATGATCTCACTTTAGCTCTTAGAACTGATCTAGATGATCAACATTCCTGTGCTTTCTGAGTGGTAGCTCATTAAGAGGTCATGAGTGCATAATCTTCACACTTTCAGGCTGTGGTTCAGCTAGTCCAACAATGGCTGTCTATCAATGGAATGTCTGAGAATGCAGTAGTTGTTCAGTCCACAAGGCTGGGTGATGTCTTAGCTGGTCCTCAGTGTAGCAGGAATCCAGAAGAAGTGGGTTCTAATGCCAGTGAAGGAACGGACTTGCTCTGAAGGTTCTTGACAGACCCTTGATGAACATGTGGGACTGAGCTGTCTTCCTCAAACTTCCTACATCTCTCATTTAGCATCTTAGCATTGACACTGCTATCCTGTCTCCATTCAAACACATTCAGGAACACATCTGGGAATTATAGGCAGTGGCTGGTCTTGCCTAGACAGGTTTTGGATGAATGTATAATAAGACCAACTCTGTGTTCTGAGTGAACTTTCTAGGGAGAATTCCTAGTTGTCCAGCCTATAATTGGGCATGTATATGATTAAAATCAGATGCATTATGGGAACAATAGGTTTATATGATTGAAGCCTGTTAATCAAAACAGAGAATTACCCAAGTGTCTTAGGGTTTCTATTGCTATGAAGAGACAACATGACCATGGCAATTCTTATAAAGAAAAACATTTACTTGTGGTGGCTCACTGACAGTTCAGAGGTTTAGACCATTATCATCATGGTGGGAAGCAAGGCAGCATTCTGGTAGACATTGTGTTAGAGAAGGAGCTGAGAGTTCTTATATCTTGATTCACCAAGGCAACAGGAAGTGGTCTAAAATACCGGGCGTGGCTTGAGCATAGATGAGACTTCAAAGCCCGACTTCACAGTGACACACTTCCTCCAATGAGACCACACCCATTCCAACAAGGCCACACCTCCCATTAGTGCCAGTCCCTTTGGGGGCCATTTTCTTTCAAACCACCACACCAAGTTACCTCCATTTGCAACCAAACTCCTACTCTTGTATCCAATTGAAGAAAATGCCTCATACACGATCAGGGCTCACTCAAGTGGTCCTGTTATGCCCAGATCACAGGGACCCCCAAAAGACCACCACAGAGACCAAATCCCGCATGTAAAAGCAAAGAGCCTTTATTCTCTTCAAGCTCCGAGCTTGGTCTCTCTGTCTGTCCGACTCAGTGGTGAGAGCAGAGAGCCCTGAGCTCAGGTGGGTCAGAGATTTTATCATAGCAGAGGCTGGAGTGAAGGGATTTCCAGGGTTCAGGACCCTGATTGACTGACAATTGTTCAGGGGTATCTATAAAACAAAAGTAGGTGTGTGCTAGACTCAAGGACATCTGGTCACCTTATCTAATGGTTGGAATGTTTGGGATGTCAGGTACTTCCTCATCTCTAGGTGGATCCCTGGGCGGTATCAGCTTATGGCTTTTCCTGCATCTGGTGTTGCCTGCCAGTAAGCCTGTCACAGAAGCTGTATCTAGGCCCCTAAGCCTGTCATGGCTGCTGTGTGATCAAGCTGTTTTGGGGCCCCTCCACAGTCCACTGTCCCTCTTAACAGTATATTCCCTTCTGGCCTGTAGTATCACTTTTTTTTTTTAAATCAAATTTCCCTGCTACTTTGTAACCAGTGAGAGCCTTTATTTCAATTCTTTATATTGGAGGCCAAGAACCTAGAAAGACCCCAATCAGATACCAACTGCTAGTAACTGTTCTGTTGTTCTGGGGGAACACTGCCTAGTACTTAAGACAAAGTTGTTGAGCTAATGGATAATAATTCCTTGCTTCTTATGTAGCAAACTGATGTGAATGGGTGTTTGAGTTTGTGCTCCTGTTTATGTGTGTTGTTTGTCTGTGCTGTGGAGAAAGGACAGGGAAGTGTTTGCATACACAGGATGGATTAGTGAAGGGTAGAAGTCTGCTTTTTAATGGCAAACAGGAAAACTATCCACAGTCTGAGGCAAATGCTCACATGGAGCTTTCTGGTTTTTTTTTTTGCATGCCTTTTGGAGGCCTAACTGAATTCCTTTGCGTCCCATTACAGATACTGTTAGTATTCTGACCCGCCCCTTTGGGGACCCGCCCCTTTGGGGACCCGCCCCTTTGGGGTCCTCCTGGTGCCATCCTACGTTCCCTTTAAGAAGAAAACTCCACCTTTTGCTCTTTCCTCCCCTTCCTTCCTCCCCTGCCATGAAGTGTGCACACCTCCGCTCTTTTCTCTCCCTCCTCTCTTCCTCTCTCCCTCTTTCCCTATCTTTCTCTCTTTCTAATAAACCCTCTTTCCACGTGGATGCAGTGCAGTGCCTGGGGTGTGAGTGACTTTCCATCTGCAGCCCACCGCCACATCTGCATGGCACGTTTCTGTCACCCACGGGGCCACCTTGGCCCATCCAGCCAGGGCCTCCCGCGCGTGCCATATCATTACGGATACTGCTACTAGGAGGTCCAGTCGGGGTCAAGCTAGAGGTCAAGGATTCATTGTGTAAATTGCTTGTTACAGCTACTAAAAGGTAATCCCTGAAATGATACCGTATTGGAACGCAAGACTACTATGGACCGCATGGCAGTCAATGTGGCTGTCTTTCCTTCTGTTTGGACTCGTGTTTCGGGGGCTGGTCAGGAGCAACAGTTTCGTTCGGCCCTCATTTGCTGAGTTAACCCAGGAACCGTCTAGAATTCTTCCTAGGACACAGCCGCTACTTGTTAATTAGAGGTGTTAGTGCTCAGATAAGTTCTCTGCCCTTTTGTTTTCTTTTCCTCCGCACAAAGCCAGTTTTCTTTTTTCGTTTCTGTTTGTGGTTGTTGAGACAGGGTCTTTTGTAGCCCAGGCTGGTCTCAAGCTTGCTATGTAGCTGAGGATGACGTTGAGTTACTGATCTTCCTGCTTCTGTCTCCTGAGTGCTGGGATTACTAACGTGAGCCACCGCACTTGGTTTTAAGTAACGATGGACATTGAACCCAGTGCTTTCTGCATTCAAGGTGAACACTCCGTTAACTGAGATACACACCCAGCCCTAACCTTCTTCCCCACAACCTTTTTTTTTTTTTTTTTTTCTTTTTGGAGTCTATGCAGCCCAGGCTATCTTTGAACTTGTGATTCTCCTGCCTCTGTCTCCCCAATGTTAGGAAAGATAATTTTCTTATTTGCTCCTCTTACTATATAAAGTTGAATTTCTATCTCTGTCATCTTAATGGTGAAGAAACCAGAGTGACCAACTTTACTCAGGCCACTATAGGGGAGGTTTTACAAGCTTTCTGTCCAGACAACTCGGAAATCTTCACTGTCTGTGAAGGAATTTCTGCGCCTTAAAAAAATTCCCTCACACAATATTCTTGGTTGACATAGTTAATCATAAGGGGATTTAGTGTTCAGGGTTTGAATTGGGTTCAATTAAAGAGTAGCCACTGTCCACCAGAGAATTGAGCAAATATGCTTCCCTGCTCCTTCTGCCAACTGATGTGCTAACTTTTTTAATGAGTTGGCTTTTGTCATGCAGAGAAGCATAGGAATGTACTCGATTTCACTCGTCTCCAGCAGGTTGCTCTAAGCACCGCCGGTGAAGAGGTTTTGAAACGGAGAGGGGAGGGGAGAAGTTGAACATTAATAAACACGAAGGTCAAGACACCCACAGGACAGAGGGGCTTTGTTATTCTTTCAACATTTGTCAGCAGATGCTTGTCTCAAATAAGCCTGCCTTTGAGAAACGGTTTCCAAGACTTGCTTAGATGTGACAGCTGTAAATGTCCCCTGTGAACACTGCGGAGGCAATCTCAGCCCAGCTGCTCGTGTTTAGGGCCATCCGGAATGAAAACGCTGCTAGCGACAGATTCATTTCTCCCCCTGCAATGGTTCTGACAAACACTTAGTGCCAAGTACAAGAACGAGTTTCTTGCATTTCCCCCTCCTGCCTGCACTCAGCACCAAGATTCCTTCCTGCCTTCTTGTCTACCGAGGGTGCGAAAACACAGCAATAAACTCTCCAGCAGCGAGGGCACCACAGTCAAACCAGCAGTTAGTGTGTGTGTAACGGGGAGCGGTGGAGGCAGGGCCGTGGAGGAACGGTCTCCTGTAATTGTTTTGCAAGACAAAAACTATTGGAAGATGGAAAGTGATAGATCTATACCTGCGCTGGATAGTTTTATGTCAACTTGACACAAGCTAAAGTCATCTGAGAGGAGGGAGTCCAAATTAAGGAAATGCTTCCTTAAGATGGTGCTGTAAGCAAGTCTGTAGGACATTTTCCTAATTAGTGATTGATGGGGAGGGTCCAGCCCATTGTAGGTGGGACCATTCCTGGACTGGTGGTCCTGGCTGAACAAGCCATGAGGAGCAAGCCAGTAAGCAGCATCCCTCTGCAACCTCTGTGTCAGCTCCTGCCTCCAGGTTCCTGCCCTGTTTGAGTTCCTGTCCTGACTTCCTTCGATGATGAACAGTGATGTGGAAGTGTAAGCTGAATAAACTCTTTCCTCCCCATCTTGCTTCTGGTCATGGTGTTTCATATCACTGCAATAGTAACCCTAAGTAAGACAATACCCAATTCACTAACATTAAAACCCACAGAAAAATCTGATTGTGTATTTGAATCCCCATGAGTTCATTCATGGGTTTAAAGGGTAGTACAGAATTGCTTTCAATAATTTTTAAAAAGTAACATAATTTTTATTTTAGATGATGTATATCATTACATGTCAATAGGGTATTGCAGTGGTTAAGATTAGTTGTCAACTGAACAAAATTTAGAACCACTAGGTCCTAGGGCCTCTGAGCATTTGTTATGTTAGTTGATTTGGGAAGACTTCTCTTAACTGTGAACAGGATCCCTCCCTGGGCAGGGGATCTTAGACTGTATGCATGGAGAGAGTGAGTCAAACATGCATTTGCTGTTTTCTCCCTCCTGACTGTGGATGTGACCGGAGCAGCGGCTGCCACCTTGACTTTCCCCCTCTGATGGACTCGACACCCTTGAACTACAAGACAAACTAAGTCCTCCCCCCCTCCCTGGTTGCTTTTGTCAGAGCATGCATCACGGCAACAGGGAAAGCAGCTAGAACAGAAACCGTGGGAGGCTTCCTTGTGTGTAATGCTCAGCTCGGGATGAACCGCGTCATCTCGTGGTGAAACGTGATCCTTTCTTGGCAGGGTATCAGCTCGGGTAGACTCTCTGCCATAGGATCTTATCAGGTATCCCCCAAATTGGGCCTTCCCTGGAGTTTCGGGTGAGGCGGGGGGCAGGACAGCTCCTCATGATCATTTAGATTGTGAGCAGAGTATAGTTCCTGGTAGTTAGGTCTCTCCATCCGATCTCATTCTTAGCTAGCTATCAGGTGGGGATCCCTTGCTGCTCCACCTACATTCTTGTCTGTGTGGGCCCTTCCATCTTTAATCCATCAGCACCATTTCAAACGCCTGGGTTCTACCTGTAGTTTGTCTGTTATCAGCCAGAGAAAGCTCCCCATAGAGGCTCAGGTGATTGGATCAGTCTCTTTAATCTCCCCTCTGAAGGTCAGCCATGCCAGATAATATGATAGGCTCCTGGGGGTGGAGGAGAGGAAGTGGTGGGGGGAGTGAGAGAGACAGAGAAAGTGGGCATGAATAGGAATGAATCGCAAGTCTCAGTGATTATGTTGCTGTTTACATGATGGTGTTAAGATCAGGGCCCAGTTGTCTACAAGGACCTGAAGTCCAGGGAAGGAGACTGACTCATCATCTGAACTTGGTTAAGGGTGAGGCTAGTGTGAAGGTTCCTACACAGTGTCCCCTAAGACATTTAACAAAAATGTCTTAATCTGTTTGTGTTGCTGTAACAAAATGGTACACACAGTGTGGCATATCACCCCTAAGAATACATTCTTCATAGTCCTGGATGCTGGACAGCTGAGGTTGAAGTGCCAGTCTGGTTGGTTCTGGTTGAGGGTGTGCTTCTGGGTTGTGGATAGCCATCTTCTGGTTGTATCCTAGCATGGCTTAAAGAGAGATAGGAAGCTGTATGGCCTCTTTATATGGGGGTACCAATCCCATTTATGAGTGTCCTACCATGCTGACCTCATTTTCTCCTTAAGTGCCCCATCCAAATTCATCTGCTTTGGGATTGGGATCCAACATGCAGATTGTGGAGGACAAACTTCAGTCCATTATCGGATGTGTAGGAGGGTAAATAAGAAGCAGACATTCAGTTCATTACATTAGCTTTGGCAGAAGGCAGATGAGGGCGGGGCAAACATTCAGTCTATTACCAGATGTGGGCATGGGGGGGGGTGAGGTGGGGGCAAAGCTTATAAGCTGCTGTCAGTCAAACATTAACAAAACATAGTCATAGTTCATCACTGAGGGAAGTCAAGGTGGGAACTGAAACAAACCATGAAGGAATGCTGCTTTTTTGGCTTGCTCCTGGTTAGTGAGTCTTCTTATACAGTCTAGGACCTCCTGCCAAAGCTAATGGTGCCGCCCACAGTGCGCTGTACCCTCCTCTGTCAACTAACAATCCAGACAATCCCTCACAGACATGGCTCCAGGCCAGTCTGATCTGGGAAATTCCTCAATGGAGGTTTTCCTTTCAGATTGATTCTAAGCTGTGTCAAGTTGACCAAGCTCACTAGGACAGGTGTTAATTGACCAAAGGAGATTTATTCATTGTTGATGGAGAGACAAGAATGGAATGTCTACAGTAGAAGTGAAGCTGGGTGGTGTATAGAGTCTGGAGATGGACTAGTTTGTGGTCCAGGACCAGGTCTGCCTCTCACCTGTAAAATGGGGCATATTATAATAGCGCCCATTTAATGACTTTTATGGGAATTAAATGGGTTAATATTGACAAAGAATGTCAACTAGTACCTTTCATGTAATAAACACCATTTAAGGCTAAAATGTTACACAGAGATACATTTTGTTCTTTTGTGAATTTGTGCAGGTATGTGTGCACATATGTGCATGTATGCAGAGACTAGAGGCTAGGTTTAGTTTTGTTTCTTAGGAGCCATTCATCTTGATTTTCTTTTCTTTTCTTTTTAAATTTATTTATTTTTATTTTATGTGCATTGATGTTTGCCTTGGATGTTGGGTCCCCTGGAACAGTTGTGAGCTGCCATGTGGGTGCTGGGAATTGAACTCAGGACCTCTGGAAGAGCAGTCAGTGCGCTTAACTGCTGAGCCATTTCTCCAGCCCCTTCTTTTCTTTTCTTTAATGAAATCTCTTCCTCTCCTCACCTCTCCCTCCTTCACCCTTCCCTCCCCTCCCTTCTTCATTCCTTTCTTTTTTCTTTCTCTGTTTCTTTCCAGGATCTCACTGGGACCTGGGATTCACCTTCTAAGCTACCCTGACTGGCCCAAAGTATCTTCCTGTCTCTACCTTCCAAATGCTGGGACTATAAGCTTGTACCACCATGGCTCAGATTTGTACATGGTTTCTGGGGATCGAACTCATGTCCTCATACTTGTGCGGCAAGCCTTTTGCTAACTGAACCATCCCCGCATCCATCCTTAGTGAAATTTCAAATCATTATCACAGTCCAAGAAAACAGTGGAACATCATGTAAAGAACAAAGAGTCATTTGACTCTGGCAGGGAGGCAGCCAGGGGGAGAAATAAATACAGATCCGTAGTCCAAAGATTTATGGAGTCTTACCTTAGCCATCTGCTGGCTGTGTCATGGTAACAAGTCTTTCAGTGTCTCAAAATCTCCATGTCATCATCTGCAGTACATTTTAAGGGAGACAGTATGATTGAAACTGCTTGGCTATCTTTAATGTACCATATAAATGTTGGTCTTCCTTATTTCCTTGAAAACTTTGGAACAGAGCTGGATTGAGCTTCCATTTGTCAATGACACCAGAGAATGGAATCTTGCATTGAAGAGGAGTTAGGATAAGATGACCCCCATAACTCTTTTCTAGGTTTGAGAGTCTTTGCACTGGTTTGTAAGGAGCCTGCCTGTCAAGGTTTGTGATTGCATTAAAAGAGTTAAGGAAGGGTTTTCTTGTTGTTGACAGAATGAATGGGATGGAGCTGTACTAAATAAGGGAATCAAATGAAGTGGTAGTTTGGGAAGGTTAGCTCCTTGTGATTCTGGATTGGGGAGCTAGCCTCATTGCACAAATCCTCTAGGCTGGTTCTACTTGAAAGGTGCCCAATTTCATCTTCAGCACTAAACCTTAGGATCATTTGACTTTTTCCTCTCTTGGAAAGCTTCCGATGGTTATGGTTAAAAATAAAGTAGATATCTTCAGTTTAGAAATCTATTAAAAACCTTTGGCAGGAGTGTGAGATGGTGTAATGCATCCTTTCAACAAATCCATCTCAACAACACTTCCTGACAATCAGAAAACCTTCGGGGCCGCCCCCTCCCCTCCGTAATGACTTCTGAAGTTTGAAAGGATGTGTGCTAAGGATGTGAGAATGACTGGAAATGGGCTTTAAAGCGGTGCTAACTTGTTTGTTTTAAAATCCACTCTCTGATTTGGGTTTTGAAAAGGGTTTAAGAAGCCGCCTCCATTAAAATGTAGACTGATGAGGTGATTATGGTAATGAGAGCGCCGCTTGCCTCGGGTTTGGAATCAGCAGGGAACTGCTCCAAGGCAAAACTTCTGCGAAGGGAAAAACCCGATCTGAGAAGCTTCAAATCAAGTTGGGGTGTGTGTGTGTGTGTGTGTGTGTGTGTGTGTGTGTGTGTGTGTGGAGAGAGAGAGACGGAGAGAGAGAGACAGAGACAGAGACAGACAGGCACACACACACACACACACACACACAGACAGAGAGAGAGAGAGACAGAGAGACAGAGAGACAGAGAGAGAGAGAGAGAAAGAGAGAGACAGAGACAGAGACAGAGAGAGAGAGAGAGAGAAAGAGAGAGACAGAGAGAGAGAGAGAGAAAGAGAGAGACAGAGAGAGAGAGAGAGAAAGAGAGAGACAGAGAGAGAGAGAGAAAGAGAGAGAGAGAGAGAGAGAAAGAGAGAGACAGAGAGAGAGAGAGAGAGAGAAAATGCAGTTTCACCAGTAAGTGCTGGGTGAAGGATGAAGGATAGCAAGCCAGAAGATAGGGAAGGAATGGTGTAAAATCCTGCCTCTGGAAAGAACGTGGCTGTCAAACTCAGGAACTCTCAGCAGCTGTCGTCACCTGCGCAAGGCCCTCACTTGGTCAAGCTAGCTAAAATTCCAGCATGGAGGTGGGTGTGTGGGGTTATTCAGGAGGACCCACCCCTAAGTGAGGAGCTATCGGGAGAAGACAGCCACTGGGGAAGAAAGAATCCTTCTTCTTTGTAGGCGTGGCCACTGGTCTGTTGCCCCTGCTCCGGTGGATGGCCCCACCCCCAAGCAAATCTAAGTAGTATAATTGGGCTTGGTAGTTATTTAAAAAAAAAAAAATGAGAGAGGGAGCCAGGGGGTGGGGGCACACGCCTTTAATCCCAGCACTTGGGAGGCAGAGCCAGGCGGATCTCTGTGAGTTCGAGGCCAGCCTGGATAGGCACCAAAACTACACAGAGAAACCCTGTCTCGAAAAACAAAAACAAAAACAAAAAATAAAAAACAAAACAAAGAGAGAGAGAGAGAGAGAGAGAGAGAGAGAGAGAGAGAGAGAACATGAAGTTGGAGGGAGACATGTTGTGGGGGATTCATGGGGAGTTTGGAGAAGGTTAAGGAGAATAAAAGGGTGGATGTAATCATCTTTCATTGTATACCTGCATGAAATTCTCAAAGAATAAATTAAAAAATAAAGCGAGAAACAAAAGCACTGGGTAGCTGTTAAAGATGGAGAGGCCCTGGGTGTCTATCCAGACCTAATGCAGAGGCAAACAGTGCTGGGCAAGTGCTAAGGAACAGGACTGCTTCCAGCTGAGGCCTCATCAGAACTGTGTGGAGGAGGCTTTTCAGGACCATGGACTCTCAGAACAGGTAGCAACTCAATAGAGTTAGTTACAATATTATAAGAACCATGGATATGTTCTCATTTATTTCAGTACATTTGCTGAATGCTTAGTGGGTCAGGGAGAGTAATTAGGAAACGATGTAAAGATTATGGACACCTAGCTTTGTCTTCAAAGAATCCCCTTTGCCTAGAAGGTGATTGGAAGAAAACTGGAAACAACAACAACATGCAAATGGCTTTGTGAATCCATCACCCTTAAAATCTGATGATTAGAGTATATTAAATATTCTTATGCTAAAGTATGTATCAGTAGATGGAGTTACAAGAAGGACTTTCTTGGAATATATATGTATATACATACACACACTTATGTGTATTCTTTTTTTTTTTTTAATAAAAAGGTAATTATTGTTGGTAAACTAGCTGGAAAATGTGTAGATCAATCTGCTTTGCTGGAAGTTAATTGGCCCCTGTATCAGTGAGACTAAGAGCGTAGGGTTGTTTGTTCATTTAAGGGCAGCATTTGGAGCCTTGTAAACATCGTCAGGTGATTAACAGGGACTAAGAGAGCCCTGCTCCAGTGTGTCCTCAAGGGTGACTCAGTCAATTACCTCTTTCTCTCCACCAGTCTCGTCTCCACCCACTCCTCACAATATGAGGAGGAAAATGCAGGTAAACGATAAAACACAGGCTCTGAGAATCTACCCACGCCTCTTGGGCATCTGGGAATTTTACCACGAAAAGTGTGCAGCTCACTAAAGCAATAATTAGACTTCCATTAGAATTTTTTTCAAGCTTGTGTGAATTTTGAAATCAAAGAGATGTGTCTCCGAGGATGATCCATATGCAACTCCTTTTAAACCTGTTTTTCCTGATGCATAAACAATTATTTCCCAGCCATTAGAGGCCAGATTCTGTGCTAGGAGCTTTGGGCTAGCCATGAGTAAACAAGATACAAGGCCTTGTGAGTATTTCCTCTATACAAATATTTACAACTCTATAATTACGAAAGTAGATAAATATTCGAATTGCCGTGGTGCCATTGACCCCGTGCCTTGTCTGTCTGAGTCAGGGGAGATGCTCACAGGTGGCATGGTTCAGTTTCTTCAGGGGAGAATGGCAACTTGCAAGCAGAGGAGGACATTGCAACCCTTGTAAACCACGGGGAAAGGATGTCACAGTACAGGGTCTTTTTAATCTGTCACAATTTCTTGCTATCCTGGAATCAACCTCTCTCTCTCTCTCTCTCTCTCTCTCTCTCTCTCTCTCTCTCTCTCGCTCCCTCTCGCTCCCTCTCTCTTTCCCTCCTCTCCCCTCTCTCCCCACCCCTCCCTCTCTCTCTCTGTGTGCCTTCCCCTCTCTCTCCCCCTCCTTCCCTCCCACCTCTGCGTATGTGAGTGTATGTGTATGTGCGCTCACACATGTACCCACACTCATGTTCAAAGGCGAGAGGAAGGCATCAGATGTCCTTCACCCCTTTCGGGCCTGTTTCTTTGAGAGGCAGACACTCTTGCTGAGCCTGAAGCTCACATATTTTCATCGAGGCTGGGTACCCTGGATATCCCCTCTCTGCTCCACTCACACTCAGCTCCCTGGTTACAAGTGTGTAACACACCCAGCTTTTATGTACAGATAGTGGGACCTCCACTCCAGTCCCCACGGTTGGGCAGCAAATACCCCCTCCCCCTGTCTTTTGTTGTTACTGAGACAGGGTCTCACTATGGAGCCCTAGCTGGCCTAGAACTCATTGTGTAGACAATGCTGGCCTTGAACTCAGAGATCTGCCTCCAGAGTGTTGAGATGAAAGGCCCGTGCCACTACTCCCAGCAGGAGAAACACTCTTAACTGCTGAGCCATTTCTCCAGCCCTCCTGGAATGTATTCAATGGTCTCAGCCACCTTTGCCTTAAACAGCTTGGAGATTTTATCAAGCATGGGAAGCCCACTAGAAGAAGAACAGTAAATAAAGTTACTGAGGCTAACTCAGGAGGCCCTCGTGGCTGTCCTAGCAAGCTGTTTTTCTCAACCCCACCTCCTCCTACTGTTATTACAGCTCTCCTAATGGCAGAAGTGAAAAGAGATGTCTGACATTTTCTTGTCTAGAGCTCCTTTCTTTCTGACTCATTTGTGATGTGTAGTCTTTCATCATAGGGTTGGGAATATCCCAAGTTACCTAAAATTAACATAGAGTTAATTGGATTGGATACTATTAGAGGGATGGGAACCATCATAAAACATTTGCTTGGATTCAAGGACATAAAAGTAAAGGCATTATGCAAATATTTGGTTATTAAGATATTCTGCCTAGAGGGGATAAAGTCAGACAATAGGAAATGAATGAGAATCAAACGTTTTCTGTATGCTTCAATACCAATTTTCTTTAAGAGGAGTATTTGGGGGGCTGGGGAGATGCTCAGTTGGTAAAGTGCTTGTTGTATAAACGTGAAGACTCACGTTTGATCCCCAACACCTACATAAAAAGTCAAGTGTGTATGAGAGCGTGTGTGTGTGTGTGTGTGTGTGTGTGTGTGTGTGTGTGTGTGTGAATGAGATGGGTGCTGACAAGAAGATCCCTGGGACTTACTGGCCAGCAATTCTAGCTGAATTGGTGAGCTTCCAGTCAAGTGAGAGACCTGGTCTCGACAAATAAGGTTTAGGGCAGTTGACTAATATACCTGCAGTGACTTCTCAACTCTGCTCACGGGTACACTCACACATCAGTGTGTACCTGCATGCACACATGTGCTCACACACACAAAAGTGGTACTTGAACCTCTTCAGTATAATGTCTTTGCTAACACAAGGGACTAGATACATGAGAAAAATTGCTGGGTTCTTGAGGTGATGAGTCACCATGGAATATGGTGGATAGAGCTACAGGAGGGGAGGTGAGAAGACAGAGTGGAAATACTGAGGCCAGTGAAATGAACAAGTCTGATTACAGAGTGCTTGGTTTGGCATATGTTTTTTTTTTTCCATATGGATAATACTTGTTATTGAACATCTACCATGGGTAACGTGCCATTGTACAAGGATCATTATAACAGTCAGAAGGTGAGCTAGAGACCGATTTTATTCTCACAGTAAGGGACTGAGATGGACCTTTCTGAAGACATTTTCTCTCATTGACTTGCTGCAAACAATTGAGATGATAGACCATGACTAACTCATTATCTTTGGACATTGAGATTCTAATCAACTATCTCATTGGTGATAAGATTTTTTGGACTTGATGAAATTTAACTCTGGGGCTCCTGCATCTAACTGGAAAAATTCAGTCCACCAACTTCAGTAGGAATATTTTCCTGCTTGATTAATTGTTTGATGCCTGGATATTTCAGTGTCCAGTATTTCAGATATTATTTAGGAGAAGCCAAGCACTACTGCTCTACATGACTTATCAGATAAACCCCAGCCCCAAGCAGTGTGTGAATGGTCAGTAATAGAGATTCTAAGGAGTCCAGTTTATTCTCAGTATTATTTCTGTAATGGTTTGGATATAAACAAATGTTTTCCTTTTTAAGAGTTGCCATGGTCATGGTGTCTCTTCACAGCAATAGAAATCCTAAGATACTGGCTCTGGAGGAAGACGGTCTGGCTTTTAAAATTTCAGCTCCATCATTCATTCAAAGCATAATCAAAGTATATTACTCAAAGTATGCAGCTCCTTAGATGAGACTCTCACTTTTCTTAACTTTAAAATGGGGATATTAATTGCAACTACCAATCTGATTGCTGTGGAGTTAAACTAGAGATTGCACCCAGAGAGTGCTTGGCAGAAGGATTGGCACATGGTGACTAATAAGTTCTGCATGTCACTGTGTTCTACCATCATCATCGCCACCATCATCACCACCCTCACCACCACCACCACCATAATTATCACCATTGTTAATGTCTTCATCCTTCTCACCTTTCAGCATAGTCAATAATAATGCACCTGGGGCCTTGATACTTTTTGATACATTTTTGATTCTTTCTAGCTTGGAGAGAAGTTCTTCGTGTCCTTGGCTTTTTAATATTTCAATAAACTTAGAGGCATCGTTATCCTGATAAGTGTGAGTCAGTCATAGGAGGATTAGAATGTATAGAACAGATAGAATTAAAAATTGAAACAATGATCTAAAACTGCAAGGCGACATTGAGCAGAGACAAGGGCACAGAATGACATTCAAATGAAAGGTCACGAAGATAAAAATAAAACTGTACAACCACGGTGCTGGAAGGAAGTTAGTCTGAAAAGGTCTTGAAGAATTTGTTGACTAGCAGCTGAGTCCGAGGAACTGATGCGAGACTCTCCTTGGAGAGTAACATGGAGCGAGGTCAAGTTAACCAGGGTGCAGTGGCCGAGTCAAGGAAGCCTCAGTCCTGCTCTCTGTTGTCCTGGGCAGTGGAATCAGCAGCAGTATCATGTTTATGTTAGGGTAATTCCATGATCATTTTGCTATTTCATCAAAGGTTTGAGCTTTTAAGCTGTGGATAAAAGGATTTGGGCTGGGAAATCTGTTGAAATATCCAGTACTGCTCACAGTAGTTTGCAGTTGAGGACTTGTGATAAATTTTAGTTGAGAGGGAACATTCATTGTTCTTTTCCTTTTTAGACAAAGTTCTAAATATCACTTTTATTTGTGTGTGTGTGTGTGTGTGTGTGTGTGTGTGTGTGTGTGTATGCGTGTGTGCGCATGCACATGTACGAACATGCGTGCATACTATGGAGTGTGCGTGGAGGACAGTGGACAACTTAGTGTAGGTGGCTCTTTCCTTCCACCATGTTGGGTCCCAGGAATTGACCTCAGGTCATCAGGCTTGGTAGTAAACACCTTAACCCACAGTGCCATCTCACTGGCTTTATGGAGAGAGGAGTGGGTCCGGGAGTGTGTGTCTTACTTTGGGTCACCCTTCCTTCTCTTTCTCTCTCCCTCTCAGCGCCCTCCTTCTCCTCAGTGCCTCCCACCTTGCGGCTGCTCTAGCGCTAACTTAATTCAATGCCCCTTGTGATTCTCTTCAGCTCCACTCCATCCGTCCACCAGAGGCTTCCTTCCTCTTAAGCCGGGATGATGACGGCTTCACCTTGGATCTCCAAAGCGTCCTAAGAACTTGTATAATACAGACAATGCACTATTCACAGTGGTTCACAATGGTTCACAATGCAGCAGCAGTCAGCGGTCAGAAACAGGAGCAGCTGGGCAAGAACTTGAGACTGGATGAAGAGATCCCGTCTTTCACAATGGTCCCACTATTAGGGGGAGTGCCTTGTGATGGTGACAGATAACAGGACTGGGCTTTTATCATCTGCAGGATTTATTTATTTTTGGGTGAGGGTAGGGGGAGAGAGTTGGGGCCAGACGACCACAAGTTTATGGAGTGCACTAAGAGCCAGTACAGTACAGAAAATTTGGGCTATTGAGATTATGTAACTGCTTTTACTCATAGACCAAAAAGGTTTGCTGACATTTGGATTCAATCTCATTTAGCTGGGGGGGGGGGGGGGGGGGGGGGGGGAGTCTACTCGGAGGCAATGATTGGATCTGATTTCCTAGTTCACTTATAGAGGCTATTCAGGCCATGCTAGACCAAAGAAGGAGGGTATTAGGCAAGTGGAACCTTAGAGAGCAATTAAACCAGGCAGTTTAAGCTGCGACTTAAATGAATTGGAGAGCATTATTCTGTGCACTTCTGAGCCGTAAGTGATGCATAGCTACTCTACCGAATAGCTGTATGACTACCATTCTCTTTTACAGTGGGGTCTGGGGGACCTGGTTCTCTATCCTTTTTTAATTCCATAGCTTGTTTCTCTTGAAGATCTTTGAACACCCCCCCCCCCCGAGTCATACACACACACACACACACACACACACACACACACACACTCACACACACACACATTTTGTGAGTTATCTCATATAAAAGATGTGTCTCACTGAGATTGCTGTTAAAGGTGACATCACCCTAACTGTAATTACTTTAGTCTCTGTAAATTGAAGTGTAGCAGACATTTAACAAGTGTATTTTTCACAGTTGCACGTCTTTTTTTTTTTTTTTTCACTTTAAGGAAGGGAGGCTATAGAAAGAATGATTAGAGAAAAAAAGAAAAAAAAAGCCCTTTTTATTTTGCCTCTTACGATGTGGTTTTGGAATTTAGTGCTTGAGACGGCAGTCAGTATTTGTTTTGTTTTTAGGAGAGACATAAGAAAATTTTAGGAAAGCCACAGTTACATAGGCATCCTCAAGGCTGGGAAAGGGGAGTAGACTGGAATTCAACGTGGGCAATATGGCCAGAGGCTTGTGTGTGTGTAGGCAGAGGCACAGCCGTTGGTAGGTGCAGTCTGGGAGCCTAATGATGTCCAAGACTCAAGAGGTGAGTTGCAGGTCAGACATGACTTTGTGGAGGATGGATGGACATGCAAAGGCTAGACCTTCAGATGCTTTAACACTATATCAGTTTCTCTGTCTGAGACAGAGTTCAGCAAGGAGAGAAATCTTGAGCTGACTATTTTTTTTTTGTTTTTGTTTTTTTTTTTTCAGAATTGATAAAGGTGACCAACTTTATGTTCAATGAAGTAAGGATTTGAGAGTAAGGTTTCATTCAGTTTTGGAAAAGTAATTTCTTTGTGTACCCGAGTCTGTTCTCCCCATTACTAATGCTTTACGAGGCGTTGAAGGTGAATTATTACTGGGTTGAGCTGCAGCTCAGCTGACTGCATGTAAGAGACATACAGAGGCATTGGCTTGTGACTGTGTGGACTTGGACCGGCGCTTTCCCTTCTGAGCCTCTCCGTCTTCCTCTGTGAGGACTGACAGGGACTTCCTATCTTGGTGGCCAAAGTCACTGGGCCTCCTGAGCCCTTTGTCTAAGGCATCTTGAATCTATGGATGGACTGATCATTGCTGTAGACAGAATGATTAAGGTGCTTTTATGTGTAAGTACTGCTAATTATTCAAATGTTTGTCGATCCTATAGCAGTCAATAAAACGCTGCTAATTCATTTAAAGGCACCACTGCATTTGGATTCTGTCATCACTACTTCTTGTTGAGCAATACAAAAATGGCACCTACTATTTATACATTCTGGAAGACTCCCTCAGCTCAAATTTTATTCTGAAATTTGAATTCTATGGGACTAGCAGATCCTTGCAGAGTCAGTCCAAATCCCATTGGCTACAATTCCAAAATGGGCTTTATGTTAATTACGGATCAAGATTACAGAATTATTCTAGAAATGATTGATTATTTCACTGGAGCTGACAGTGGGGTGCTAATTGATTTATCTTAGAAACAGAGTCAGCAAGAGATCTTTTCAATAGAAATACATTAATCATTCATTGCATGCAAAATGGCCTCTCTTGTCTGATACTGAAACCCCACCCTTTCTCTAGGAAAGTGTTTTTTTTTTTTTTTTTTAAAGATTTACTTAAAAAAAAAAAAAAGCTCCATGCAAGTATGCGTGTGCATGTGGGTGCTTGGTGCTTGGTGAGACCAGAAGAGGGCACTGGATTCGATGGAGCTGGTGGTGGTTTTGAGCTGCCTGATGTTGGTGCTGGGAACTGAACTCGGACCCTCTGGAAGAATATCGAGGTCTCTTTACCGTTGAATCCTCTCATCAGTACCAGGAAGATGTCTTGGGAACCCTCTCTTCAGCACCAGGAAGATGTCTTGTGAACCCTCTCATCA
>CABHPP010001308.1:0-55459 GCA_902168425.1 Peromyscus attwateri
TCCACCTCAGCTTTGTTTCATGCCGTTTCATATGGTTGTTGTCTGTGCTGTATTCATACTTTTGATACCATTTCTGATGTATACAGTCGGCTGTCTTGTAAATATCTTACAATGAGTTCAAGTGTAAATAAACTATCGTGGCCGTTAATTTTTGAAAAAAAAAAAAAAAAAGAGTCAGTTCCTGGCTACAATTCCTTGGCGTCGTCCCTTTAATCGTCCCAGAACCGGTACTGTCTGAGTGGAAGGCGTCCGGGTTTAAGGCACAGAAAAAAGAACTCGACACCCAAGCTTTCCTGAAACTGACTCTTAACGCAATGCGGAATCCTTATGACAGATGACAAAGCAAATCGTCAAACCCACCAGCAGCACCCCCGGGGCAAGCACCCGACGAGCCCTGCCCTCCTCTGCACGGCACTGGGGTGGAGCGCTCAGAGAGACCTGGACCCAACGCGCGCCTTCCCCTCGACGAGAAGCCCACAGCCCCGGAAAGGCCGGGCCGCCTCGTCCCTCACCTCGGCCGCCGCCTCCTCCCCAGGGTCCAGCTGATCCAGGCTCCATCCCAGGGACGCCGTCACCTCCTCCAGAGTCCGGCAGCAGCTCTCTACGAACTCGCTCAACTCCTCCTGCAGCCGCCGCCGTTCCTCCAAAGGAGGAGGCTCAGCCTCCATGGTCGCTGTTCACCTCACGCCGGAAGTAGCCGAACTGCTGGCCGCGCGCGCGCGCGGGCTTTTGGGAGCTGTGGGCGGAGCCGAGGGGTGGTGCCAGCCTATAGGAAGGGCCGCGGGCAGGGTGGGAGCGGTAGTTTTGAAAGGTGGCTTCCGGACTCTTCCGGACCAGACTTCGTTTGCGGAGAGCTGGTTTGTACTTGGATCCTGTCTTTCCAGAACATCATTCCCCACGCCTCGTCAGCATATTTAGGAAAAATGGTTTATATCGACAGGAAAGCTTAAAGAATAACAAAAATGTGTCTGTGTACCATTCCTCCAGCTCATTAGCATTTTGCCACTTTTAATTACTCTAAACGTCTTTATATCTCGACACTTCTTCCCAAATGTTAGTATGCACGTCCTCAGAACGTTTTCCTACATAACTGCAGTGCATGATCAAACAGAAAATTCATAAAATCATCCAACGTACAGTTTAATTGTTGCCTGCCAAGTTCTTCTTACAGCAATTGTACTATGTTTTAACCAACTGGCTATAATTAGTTATAATCTCTTAGTTTCGGACACCCTCCTCTCCTCTCCCTCTCTCTCTAGTTCCCCTCTCCTCTCTCTGAGACAGAGTGTCACTATGTAGCAGTGGCTGTCTGCTCGGGAACTTATTTTGGAGACCAGACCTGAGATCTGCCTGCTTCTGCCTTTGGAATGCTAAGATTAAAGACTTGCACCACCAGTCTGAGGTAGTTATAGAGAAGAAATGAGAAAGGGGACTGAAAGTGAGCTGTTACTAGTGGTAGCTAAGAAAACAAAATGAGTGGTGGATGAAAGAATGTCAGATGACAGATAAATCATTTCTGAGCATGGATAGGAAAGAGAAGGCAAGAACCTTAAAAAAAAAAAAGCCATTCACTGTAGCTCTGGACACGAAATTACTTTAGTTTCAGCACTTGTTATTGTTTAACCAAAATGGAGGAGCTTTCCAAAATGCCATGACCATAGTTAATATAGAACATAAGAATATGTTCCCTACATGTCCATATAACCAACCCTCCACTGACCTATTGTTTGTGGTGATATTGTTTGTAAGCTAAGAAATAAAGCTTGCCTGAAGATTAGAGGACAGAGTCAGTCACAGAGTTAGCCATAGAGGTCAGGCAATGGGTAGTACACATCCTAGCACTCGGGAGGCAGAGGCAGAGATCTGTCTGGATTTCTGTGAGTTCAAGACCACACAGGGCTACATGAGATTAATCCAGTCTAAAAGAGAAACAGAGCCAGGCAATGGTGGCACACACCTTTAATTTCACCACTAGGAAGGTTGAGACAGGAAGTGATATGGTTGGGTGGAGAAAGGAATATAAGGCGGGAGGAAACAGGGATTCTCTCTTTCAGGCTGAGGAGTTGGTGAGGTAAGAGATGGTGGCTGTGGCTTGCTCTGCTTCTCTGATCTTTCAGCTTTCACCCTGATATCTGGCTCTGGGTTTTTATTAAGACAAATTAGGATTTATGCAACAATTATTACAAGTTAAAAATCATTCTTCCCACATAGTGTCATGTGTTCACATTTATTAATAGGCATTTGTCTCAGTTTCTTGTCTATTACTTTAATAAAATATTTTGACAAAAGCTATTTAAGAGGGTGTTGCGAAACATCCCCAATAGGTTTATGTGTTTGAACACAATTTGTTTTAACACAGCAACAGAAAAGTAACTAATAAGTGGAGAAAAGAGTTTGTTTTGGTTCACAGTTCAGGGTTACAGTCCATCATTCCAGGAGAAACCACTGTGGCAGGAGTTTGAAGAGTCTAGTCACATAGCATTCACAGTAAAGAAGCAGAGAGTGTGGTATAAGTGCATGCATCCCGCACTCAGCAATCTCTCCCCTTCTCGTTCAGTCCTGAGCCCAACCCATGAAACGGTACAGACTGCATTAACGTAGCAGCCAGCTCGATCTGGCATGAAGGAATGATCTCCTGAATGACAGTGGGAGCAGACAGATCTACCCAAGCTTGTCATCGAAAGCAATCAACTTCAATCACTCAGATGGCTTCTGGTTCTTGCCCGCTCTAGCTGTTACTGATGTGCATGATGATCAGCTGACATTCCTTCCTTCCTTCTGCTATGAAAGAGCTAGAAAACCTTCAGAAACGTAATGTCAGCCATAACAAACTGAAAATGTGCCATAAAGAAATTAGAAACATAAGAAACCTGAAGGTGCAGTACAGCTGGCAAAATAAACCAATTTGTGTACTGGAGGGATTTGAACCTTTCTAGTTTAGAAGATTTAAGTCTTTGAAACAATCGTCTGAAAACTCTGCCTGCTACTTTATTTCTCTATCCATTCTGCTGCAATCCCGTCTGCATAGTAGACAACTAAAGAGTCTGTCCACAGAAATAAGCAAAATAAAAAGATTAAATGATTTGGGTTGTAGTTCAAATCTCTTAGAGCCTGTGCCTCCTGAATTGGCCAGTGTGGAATCACTAGAATTACTTTATTTGCAAAGAAATAAAGAAATAAATGGAGTGTTCGACCAGAATTTTTTTCCTGTAGGCTATTGAAATAATTACACATAGATGAAGAATGAACAGAAACATCAGAGCCGTGGTTCTCAATCTCCCTAATGCTGCGATGCATTCATTTAGTTCCTCATGTTGTGGTGGCCCCCTCCCTGTAATGGTTTGAAAGAAAACGGCCCCCAAAGGGAGTGGCACTACTAGGAGGTGTGGCTTTGTTGGAGTAAGTGTGTCACTGTGGAGGCGGGCTTTGAGGTCCCATATATACTCAAGCTTTGCCCAGTGAGACAGCTCACTTCCTGTTGCCTGAGGGATCAAGATGTAGCTCCTTCTCTACTTTCAGCTCCTTCTCCAGCACCATGTCTGCCTGCATGGCATCATGTCCCACCATGATGATAATGGACTAAACCTCTGAAACTGTAAGCCACCCAATTAAATGTTTTCCTTTATAAGTTGCTGTGGTCAGCTGGGCGGCGGAGAGTGGCAAAGCCGTTAATCCTAGCACTCAGGAGGCAGAGCCAGGCAGAGCTCTGTGAGTTTGAGGCCAGCCTGGTCTACAGAGCGAGATCCAGGACAGGCACCAAAACAACATGGAGAAACCCTGTCTCGAAAAACAAAACAAAACAAAAAGAGTTGCTGTGGTCATGGTGTCTCTTCACAGCAATAAAATCTCTAAGACACCTTCCAACCATAAAATTATTTCCATTGCTACTTCATAACTGTAATTTTGCTACTGTTATGAATCATAATCTAATACACAGGATATTTGAAATGTGACCCCCCCCCCAAGGGATCATGACCTACAGGTTAAGAACCACTGCATTAGGGGCAATGTCTTAAGCCTTGGATGTGATCCTTGTGCCAGACCTGAGGGACAAGTTAAACTCTCCCAGAGGAAACAGCCCCACTATCATCTTTGGGAAAGCTTGACCTAAGCAACAACGACATTAGTAGTCTGTCCAGTCCATTGGGAAACCTCCCTTTGAAATTCCTGGCACTAAAAGGTAATCCTTTACAAACTATTCAAAGATAAATGGTAAGCAAAGAACCCAACGAGTCCTAAAATACCTACAAAGCAAGCTGAAAGAGCCAAGACTGTACCTGAGACTGCCTTGGCACTGCCAATGAAGCCCGAGTTGGTGATCACACCATTGTCACACTAGGGCTGCTAGACTGGTGTGATAGACAAACAATCTTCATTCCCAGTGATGTGTTTGATGGCAGAAAAACATCATCACTTCCACAGTAAGCATCATCTGTATGAAACTGCAGAAAGGATGTGTACGTCTAAAGGGTTGACATCTGATGTCAATCTCAGCTTTAACAAGCTTTCCTTTGCACCCTGAGGGTTAGGCGTTTTCCACAGTTTGGTGTTTTTAGATCTGTGAACAAGATTTTTGAGTTTTTAGCCCGAAGAAATCAGCATCACTAGCAGAGCTACAAATGATGGATCCTTCCTTTGACACATTTCAGAGTGCTGCCTGCAGTTCTGCATTCCACCCACACTGCAAACAGCTCTGACCTGCTAACAGTCAGGTTGTCTCCATGAACCTCAATGAAGCTGGTAGAAAATGTGAGCACCTGAGCCTTCCACACAATGGCCTCTGCAGCTTGGGAACTGTGTGTGTTTATAAACAATATTGCTTGATGGAAATCTGTTCCACATCCCTTGAGCAATAATATTAAGGAAAGACACAGCCACTGTGGTTTTTTTTGAGACCAAATTCCTGCCTGAGTTCTATTTGGCTTCTCATCCTGGAAATGGTCATCCTGGAAAGGACAAAGCTGGCCTCCAGTGACTGTATTCAGTACTCAGTGTCACTAGGTGGTCACAGGCCACACTGTATTCACTGCCACTAAATGTTTGCTCATTGACAGTTGAACAGTTTTTAAAGTGTCCTGTACATTCATAATTGTGTTGGTAACATATAGTACTGCAGTATTCAGACAATATTCATACATACTGCTTTGAATATTTTTAATTTAAAAATGTATTCTTAATTCTTTATGTATATGGGTGTTTTGCTTGTATATATGTCTGTCTACCTCATATATGCCTGGTGCCTTTGGAGGCCAGAAGAGGGTGTCAGATCTACTGGAACTGGAGTTACAGATGGTTCTGAGCTACCAAGTGGGTACTGGGAAATGAACTTTGGTTCTCTGGAAGGGCAGCAAATACTCCTAATCTCTGAGCCTGCTCTCCAGTCCTTGTTTTGCAAATTCATTCACTAATAACATTGCAAGAAATTTTATCTAATGGGATTTAGTATTTTCATAGTGACAAAGAAATCATTTTTATAGAATGAGGGCTCCTCCCTCTTGCTTCTTTTGTAGTCCATATAATGTAACTTGAACATGATCATCCAGTTATAGCTTTTTATCAGGGATAAAATCAACGATTTGATTAAGTATTAGTCTTTGAGATTTAAAAGAAAATATGACTTCCCATCACCTACAATATGACATTGTTACGTGGTTGGTCTCAGGACATGTTTGTGTTAGGTTTTTAATTTTCTTAATATACCCCATGGGTGTACTTCAATCCAACCTGTTATATCCTTTTATTTTAGCACTTTAATTTTAAAATCTGCTTGCAGTGGAAGTTAAGACTAGAGTAGCAGTTATGCAGTCATTTTCTAAAACGGAATTTGATATAAGTAAGCTCAATTCCATAAAAACAAAATGTAAACATTTTTATTTATATTTCAATTATCAGAAGCAAGTTTATGAGCCATCCTGGAGCTCACCATGTGACTGCATCAAGTAACCAATTCAACAGCAGGTGTGTCAGCAGGGAGACATTATGGATGGTTGGGGCATGTTTATCTAAGGAAAGGCCATTGTTAATAAGGATGCGTGCTACATGTTCATAATAAAAATCACATGAAAAAATACTATCCCTCACAGAGGGATACAAGCTCAGAGGCTCATCTTAGGTGATTCTAGATTTTGTCAACTTGACAGGTAACACCAACCACCCTAGCATTCTGTCCACATCTCTATTTTGTTATTTATTTCACCTTGGAATTGGGGGAGGGGTGAATTTAGGTTTTAAAATTCAGTATTATTATTTCATTATCATTATAATTTTGTTAATATTCAAATTATTGTCGATTTGGCCAGTGGGAATCCTCTTCCTTCGTCCTCCATGTCTTTGACCCAGCTCTGTTAGTGTTATGGGGTTGGCTTTATACACCAGTGAATCTCTTCTTTTGTAAAAGTCAGCCTTTAGTCTTCCTGTCTTGTCTTGATCCCCAGAACTGAATCTCTCTTAAATTCGTAAGCCTGGTTAGCAGATCTGTGCTCCCCTCCCTCTTCCTTTACCACCAGTGGAAGAACTATGAGGGAAATTTTGGTGGCCAATTGTTTCCAAAGGCAAATAGCATAGTTCCCACTTTTTTAAATAAAAAAAAAGTAAATTCATTCATGAAACAATAAGAAATGAGTGTTATGAGGAAAACATGACACCAGTTAAAAGCAAAGTGGGCCAGCAGTTTCAAGCAGATGGGGAGTTAGGGTTGAGTTCTAGTTAGTATTTACGCTCCACCCACAGTGTCTTGGCCTTTTATTTTATTTTCATAGCCAAGTGGTAGATGTTAGATCACAAACCCAGGAGCTGTGCCCCCTTCCCTCCCTCCCTCCGTTCCCCCTTCTCTCCAAGAATTCAAGCTGCAGCTGACAAATCCCTGCTGTGGAGGCTGGAGCACACAGATGAGGTAGGGTAGGAAGCAAGCCCACCCATCCCACCCCCACCCCCACCCCCATAGCTGCAAGATAAACTTATGGTTCTACCCAGTACCTGGCTCCTTGGCATGTAGGCTATGTCAGATTAAATACTATGCTGTGGAACTTGATGCCAACTCTCCCAAACTAAAAGTCAGAGTCTCCTTTGTTTGGGGGAGGGGGGTATTTCTCTGAAGGTTTGTTCTCTCTCTCTCTCTCTCTCTCTCTCTCTCTCTCTCTCTCTCTCTCTCTCTCCTCCAGTTCTCCCTGTCCATGCTGTCCATGAGGGAGACCTCTTCTACTCTTCCACTTTGAGCTTTTCTTCCTAATGCTGTGTCCCCCAAAGGCCTGATCATGGACACCAGTGCTTGTGAGGTTTTTCTCTCCAATAAAGCTCATTATGAAGAGAAATGGGTCTTGGTTTCCTTATTCATCAAACCTGTAGCTTCTTTCCCTTTTCTCTTTGTGGTACCAATAGGGAAAACGCAAGAACAATTTTGAAGATGACATGATGACTCTTGTTGAATTTCTGTTTCTATGGATGCCCAGTGTTTGAAAGGAGTCAAAACTCCACCCAAGTCAAGTATGTGCTGTTTCCAGGACTGTCCCATATTTTAAAAAATATTTTAAAATTTAATATCAATGCATGCTGGTTAGTTTTTGTCAATTCAACAGAAACTTGAGTTACCTGACAAGAGGGAATCTCAACTGAGAAATTGTTTCTATCAGGTTGGATTGTGGGCATGTCTGTGAGGCATTTCCTTGATTAATGACTGAGGTGGGCAGGGCCACTCCTGGGCAGCTAGTCCCAGATCATAACAGCAAGCAAGTTGAGCAAGCCGTGGAAAGCAAGCTAGTAAGTAGCATTCCTTCACAGTTTCTACTCAAGTTCATGCCTTGGACCATAACCTATAAGATGGAATAAACCCTTTCCTCCCCAAGTTGGTTTTGGTCAGTACCAAAGCATGTGTGTGGTCAGAGGACAGCTTTGTGGATCCAGTTCTCTTTTCCCGCCTTTTTGTGGCTTCCAGGATCAAATTTTGGGCTTCAAGCTCGCATAGCAAGGATTTTTATGCACTGAGTCATCTTGCCAGCCTAAAAGTCCCATCTACCTCAGAGTTTAGTGGCAACTTTTGCAGAAACCTAGAGGACATGGAAAATTTGCCAGCTGACCCTATCTCCCTGGTTAGTTTTAACCCGAGGAACTACTCTACAGTAATGCTGTTCATCTCTGTTTAAGCATCACCTCCATTTTGTTGTTTATTTCACTGTGAATTGGGTTTAATTAAACAAATGTAAAGTTTTCTTCTTCCTCTTAGACTAACAAGGGCTATTTTCATACTATGTTTTTCTAACCGAAGACCTATGGCATGGCATACGTAACTCAGTGGATGAAATTAACTTCAAGTCCTCCAAATTATGAGATGGGAGTAAAGAGGAGATGGACTCTGTGTGTGTGTGTGTGTGTGTGTGTGTGTGTGTGTGTGTGTGTGTGAAGAGTACTATGAAGGAAAAATACCATGTTCAATGAAAATAAAGTAACTTTCAACTTTCAGTTGGTACCAAAAGTCCCCAATGGCATATCTGATCTTAATGATTTTCTTGTTTAGCATTTTATTTGCTGTTCTATATTCTATCTATACAAAACTTGTTTGTGTACATCCTGTTGGTGGATGGAAGTTGTCCCACTGATTTATGTGTCCCGTCCCCACCTAAACTGCAAATGCCTTGTAGTCAGTGGACTTGAAAATTCTATTGAATTCTTGCAGTACCTTGCCCAATACCAGACACCATACATGTTTAAAATGTCTTCCACAGGCCTGTTGTGGAAGGGTTGGTCCCCAAATGGTAGAGCTACTTAGGGATGTTGGAAATTTTAGGGGGCAGAGCCTAGATAGAGGAAGTAGGTCACTGGAGGCATGTCCCTTCCGTTTCCGCTCCCCTTCCTGCCCACCCTGAAGTATTCTCTACCATATATCCCCCCTGCCATGAAGTTCTGCCTCACTATGCCCCCAGAAACAATGGAGCCAGGGATTACGGATGGAAGCCATGAGGCAGAATAAATCATTCCTTACACACAAGCTCATATTTCATTATGTTTCAATGTAGAGTCAAGAACTCTTCTGGGACCATTCCCATAGACTCAAGAACATTTTTTTTCCCTTTTGGAAGATAAAACACAACATTACTTATTTTGAGGCTATCCAGAAAGGAATCTCAGCTATTGTATTTTCCCCCAGTATTTTATTTATTTATTTATTATTTATTTATTTATCTATTTATTTATTTATTTATTTATAAACTTATCCCGAATAAACTAGAACAGGGCTTTGGTCTCTAGAATGATCTACTTCTATGAGCTTCTTTCCAAGGATCTAAATTGAAAGAACTAAATTCAGAAGACCATCCCTTCTAAAAGAAAAAAAAAATCCAAACTAGTATTTTGAGGGGTTTTCTTATTAAGTTAGTAAACGAATGGTTTAGACCTATTTTATGATACATAAAAACCAGCCACTAAATGTCTTTGTAAGTATAAGGCATTATTAAATCAATACACAAAAATTTCCAAAGTCTAAAAGTTTATTGTCAGAACAGCAAACTTCATGAAGACACCTTTTTAAAGTACATAGAAGATGACAAGCCAAATAAACAGAAAACCTTGACTAGCAAAAAGCAAAGTCTGCTGCTATTGTGGACACAGGCAAAGTAATACCAAACCAAACAAGCGCATTTCAGAGTATATGGGTAATACAATCTATGTTCTCAAACTAAAGGAAACTGGGGCAAAATGCTCGACTGGGGAGGGGGCAGTTTCTCCTACTACAGAAAGTATAACTATTTAGGAACTGAGAAACAGCAAACTGAGGACTAAAACACCAGCAATCAGTCTAATTTCTAATTCCAAGCGCAGAAATTGGGCCTTATAGGCCAAGAAAAGTTACAGAAAATTGATCCAAACACAGCAGAGAAGAAATAAATTCTAAATTCAATTTGTGCTTTCCTTACAAGTGATTACCACTTCACACTCACTACATAGAAGTGTACTACCTTAGTTGAGCCAAAAGCTGGAACCAAACGAGCCTTTACTACTGGAATTTTATCACAGCTACGTTTTAAGCACAGAACGGTCTACCGCTATACTGCAAGCACCAGGTTTACTTGGTTATTGGAGATTAAGTAGAAATTCATACAAATGATTCTAAAGTATGGTGACCATTTCTGGCCACTAGTGCCCAATGGAGCTACTGCTGAATGTATAGGAGTAGGAGTAGGAGGAATTCCCCGTAGCATCGAAGCTTCCTCTCCGAGACCCGCTACGGGAACCAGAGCGGGAGCCTGAGCGAGATCCGGACCTCGAACCAGAGCGGGAACCTGGGGCAGACATGTTGTAAGGGCTAGGCAAGCCCTTGGAGGACACGGAGGCAGCTTCCAGGAGGCGCAACCCAGTGATATCTTCCACCATGGAGCGATTCATGGCATCCTTGTAGGAGATTTTTAATTTGGTTTTGGGGCAGGTGAGGATTTTGGCATAGCTGCTGATGTCCTGCAACCTCTGGGCTGCACGGCCATCGATGAAACCTTTTCGAATGGCTTCTTCTGTGCTGATCCTCCCATGCACTTCCGGGTCAACAAGGCCTCCAGTGAGGAACTGGAACTCCAGGAAGCGCTGGCCTGCCTCGTAGGGGAGCCATTTTTCTTTTACGGCCTCTGCTGCAGACATCTTCTTCTTTCCCTTCACACCTTCAAAGCCAATGAAGGCCTTCTGGGCAGGCTTCAGCCTGGTGGCCATATCTTGGTCAATGAGACCCTGGGAGACCGCATCTTGAAGTGACAGCTTCTGACCCGTGGTAGGGTGGATGATACCACCAGTGCAGGCCTGAGCCTCCAGAAGCCTCTGACCAGTGATGCTATCCACAATGCCCCTCTCTATACCTTCTGTAATAGAGATTTTCTCCAGGTTCTCTGTGTCAAAGATGGCTGCAATGGGGCTTGACTCCTCCAGGGGGTCAGACAGAGAGCTACTTCGGATGGTTAAATTTCTAACGCTGGATATGGTGGAGATCTTACTTACTGATTCGTGTCGGGAGCTGCTGAAAACATCATCGTTGACGCTACCACTCAAGCCGCCGTTATTGGCGACTCCGTTTTTCAAGGAGATCATATCAGCAAACTGCGTGAGGCTCAGGCTGCCAGATCGGTACTGATCAAAAAACTTCCTGTCCACCAAGCCTTTGTCAATAGCATCTTGAATGTCATACTGACTGCCGGTCTTCCTGTCCACCAGGACCACCCTGGTGGAGCCATCTGATCCTGTGATGGTTATTTCTTCCCACTCACACTCCTGCTCACATAGCTCTTTGAAGGTTTCGTAATCAATGAGGCCTTTCTTGTAGGCCTCCTGGACAGACATCTCCTTATCGGTTTCTGGGTCCACGATGACCACTCGCCGCTTCCTGAGGGTATTCTTTTGTGACGTCTGCACCTGCTTCTTCTTTTCTTTCAGCGGCAGGAGACAGAGCCCCGTCTCCTCATCCTTGATACATCTTTCCTTCAGTTGCAGATAAGTAAGATTTTCTTCAGTGTTTGGATCAAAAAAGCCTTTGGTGTCATCACTTGGGTCTGAGAGGATCTCGCTAAGCTCCTCATTAAAATACCCCCTCTTATACGCCATGTCAACCGGTAAACGATGGCTCTCCTTTGGATCGATGATACCACCAGTTGCAATCTGTGCTTCCAGCAGGCGAATGCCATGGCCCTTCTCAATGAGTTCCTTGTTCATCGCTTGGAACAAAGAGATGATGTTTCCGGTTTCAGGATCATTATACCCGGTGACGGCTCGCTCTGCGGACAGAAGCTTCTCTTTGAACTCAATGCCCACCAGACCTCTCTTGTAGGCTTCCTCCACAGGTAACCTCAAATTGCTGACAGGATCCACTATAAAACCAGTAGCTGCCTGGGCTTCCAGCAGCTCCAGAGCGGTTCCAGGTCGAACTAAGCCAATCTTCATGGCCTCATAAATGCCAAGCTTCTGCTTTGTGGTCTCATTGTATATACCCGCTATGCAGCTGGAACCCTGGAGGAAGTCCTTAATTCTCTCACCAACCTCGTCATAAGAAATCTGACCCGATTCCAGTTCATTTACAGTGGATGGTCTCAATATGCCAGAATCAACCAGTTCCGTGACGGTCACAGGTTGTCTGATTCCTTGGAAGGACATGCTTCTCTTCTGTACTGACAGCAGGAGCAGACCCGTGTGCGGTTCGATTCTGCACCGTTCTCTCAGCTGCATGTAGCTGACCTTCTTCTTGGTGATTGGATCCACAAAGTTTTTCTGACTATCCCGGGGATCATTCAGGGAGCGATACAAATCTCTATCAATCAGCCCACGGGCCAAGGCGACATCTTTTGGCAAAAAGACACTGTTGACGGGGTCTACTACACCCCCTGAAGCAAGCTGGGCTTCCAGCAGGCGCATTCCGGTTTCTCTGTCAATCAAATTCTTCTTGATAGCTTCTGAAACAGATACTGTCTTGCCTGAAAATGGGTCATCAAAGCCAGTGATGGCTTTCTCGGCTGTGTAGATCTGCTGGCGGTCATCGAAGTCAATGAGATCGCGAGCTATGGCATTGTCCACGGTGAGCTTTTCATTCCGATGGGGGTCAATGATACCACCCGTGGCTGCCTGGGCCTCCAGAAGCATGACCGTGGATTCTGGAGTGATGAATTTCTTTCTCTTGGCCTCCACCAAAGAGTATTTTTCCTTGGGAGAAGCGGAAGCACCAGCAATGGCCCCTGCGCCCCGGAGGAAAGGCTGGATCTCAGAAGCTACCTCCTCCACTGACTTCTTCCCCTTCAACAGCTTGTCCAGTGTTGTCTTGTCGATCAGTTGGCACTCATAGAGCTGCATGGCCGTCACCTTCTTCCTCAGCCCATCAAACACCAGCTTAGAGGAGTCAACAGTCCACTCATACTCCGTCTGGGTCTCCCGATGGGACCCATATGGGCGCTGCTTGAGTTTGTCGATCTCCCTCTGAAGCCGGCAGCGTTCAGTTTCCAGCTGGGACTGAGTGTCCCTGGTGGAATCCTCCAGCTTCCGCCTGCACCTCTCTTCGATCCTCTTGATCTCCGCCTGGAGTCTCTCAATCTCACTTCTAAGGCTATTCTTCTCTCTCTCGCTCTTCTCTCTTTCAGACTCGATCTTCCTAATGGCCTCCTCCTTGCGGGAGTACTGAGTCTTCCACTGGTTCAGGTCGTTCTGGATCTGCTGCTTCTCACACTCCAAGCGCTGTTTGATCCGGCTTTCGGCCTCCAGCGTTGCTTTGGCACGGTTCAGTTCGTCCTCCAGCCTCTGCAGCCTTGCCTTGTCCTGCTCCAGCACTTTAATTTTCACCAGCAGACTCTCTCTCTCCTGAACCACTTGAGTACACTGACTCTTTGACTCCTGGATCCTATTAGATGCCTAGAATTTAAAAAGAAAGAAATGGGAAAAAAAATATTGTTTATCTAGATAGTAACATCTGGTCATTGCAATTTAACCTCTTTTCCTATAAGTTTTAAACATAGTCTCATTTTTCCCAGTCTGTATTTTCCCTGTATATACTGTTAATTTGTTACCTTACACAACCCTGGAAAAAATTATGAAAATGTAGATTGCCACTTCGGTAAATGGCTTCATACTTACAGTTCTGTGTTCGTTTTCCAAGGACAGAACTAGAAGTTGTAGACCTGCCTTACTTTTAACAGTAATTATAGTTTGGAAAAATAAAAGGGTTATTTTCTTCCAAGTTAGCATCCCTGCTGTACCTACATCTCACCTGGTATATTATACTGACACATTTAATAAAGCAATACAAACTTACAAATACCCACACACCACCCCACCCCACACAAATATTGTCTATAGAAGTCAAATATATTAGAAGTTATTTTAAAATTAGGGCTTGTTAGAAGAAGAAAAGTCAAACAGAAAGAAATATTAGGATCATAATCAAAAGACAACAGGATAATGCATGCAGAAAAGTCATCTAAGCAAGGTGGAAACTTAAAATTGTGTAAGAATTAATACATTTCACTGAGGAAAAAAATTGAATTGAAGATGTACTTTCAGACCACAAAATAAGAACCACCTTCTATTTTAGTATGTTAAAATTTTTGATGTTGGGAATTGAACCCAGGACCTTGTACAGCAAAGTGCATGATCTACCACTCAGTGAAAGCCCCAGCCAAGAGCTACTTTCTAGAAAGGAGAGTGGAACATTCATGGGAAATATCTTAGATGCTTTTCTCATGCTAAAGTGTTTAAAGTAGGGCCAAGCACAGGTTTCCAACAGACTAGCATTCAATGCAGTGACAGGACGGAAGGACAAATGGCATTAGAATTCTTTTCAAGCCACAGTATAGATCTGAGAGGTGGTAAGTACATGAGCAGAAAAAGGGAAAGTTAGACGCTCTGGAAGCAGTGAGAGAAGATATGGTGTCAGTTATCGGAGAAACAGTGAAGCTTTGATCAAATATTTGTGAATACCTCTAAAGCCTGCTTTTGGAATTTCTCAATTTCCTGTCTCAAATTTTCCCTCTCTCTCTGTAAATCATTAATGAGCCCCTGCAGTTCCAGGGTTCGGTTGTTGCTGATCTGCAGCTGGCTCCTTAGCTCCAAGATGGTTGCGTTTTTATCGCTATCTGCTTCACTGCGGCCCCTTCGCAGGTCATCGTACTCCAGCCTCAGGTTACGCAGCTCTTCCTCTAACATCAAGTGCTCCTTGGTCAAGTTCTCCGTGAGAGACTGTAACCTCTCGATCTCTATTTTACTTTCATTGAGGCTTCTGCTTTTGTCTTCTATGGCCTTCTGGAAATGCTCATTCCTCAAATGAGCCTGCTTGACATTTTCTTGTTCCTGCACCAACTGCCGCCGAAGGGCCTCCACATCCAAGGAGAGCCTCCTCAGCTCCTCCTGGGTCCTCTGCTTCTCCCTAAGGTGGCCATCCAGCACATCCCTCTGCTGCCTGAGATCATCCTCGCTCCTTTTCTTAACAATGGATGCCTGCTCCAGCTGCTGGGTCAGGCTGGTGATTTTAATGGCTTGCTCTTTCAAAGACCTCCTCATGCCTTCCAGCTCCTCCTCCAGCATCTTCCTCTTGGAGGAGTCGTCAGAGGCTGTCCTTTTCAGCCTATTCAGCTCCTCTTCCACTTTCTGCTTCTGCAGCTGCAGATCCTTCAGGGAGCTCTGGAACCTCGTGATGTCCTGATCCTTCACTGTCCTCTCCTGGGAAACCCTCTCATAGTCAATTCTCAGGCGTGTTAATTCCTGTTCCTGCACCTTCAGTTTGCTTATGGTCTCGGTGGCGCTGTTGTTGGCTTTCTGCAGGTCATACTGGACTCTCTGCAACTTGGAATTTTCATCCTCCAGGCATTTCCTCTCATTGGTTTCTTTTTCTACCAATTGTTTGAGCCTTTCGATCTCCTTGTTTTTATCTTGGATGGTCTTGGCAGCATCATCCAGGGACTGCTTGTATCTCATGCTCTCTTCCGTTCGCATCTGTGTGACCTGACGCAGCTCGATCTCCAGCTGCTGTTTCCTCTGAGACATCTCTGAGCCAGTGGCCTTTTGCTGCTGGACATTTTCTTCGACTCTCCTGAGATTCTCGGTGGTCTGGGCTAGCGTGTTCTTCAGCCTCTTTACCTCCTCAGACAAGCTCCTGTTTTCTCTGGTGAGATTGTCTATCTGAGCTCGGTAGCCACTGGTGTCCTCCTCCTTTTGCATGGTCAGCTGGTGGATGGTGGTCTTGGTGATGTTGATCTCAGTCTCAAACTGGTTTTTTAAGCTAATGATCTCCTCATCGTAACTGTTTCTTACCTTACTCAGTTCATTTTCGTATTCCCAGCGGCGCTTGGCCTCATCCTGAAACTCAGCTTTGAGTCTTTCAATCTCTTTGTTTTTGTCCTGAATTGTCTTGGCAGCCTCCTCCAGGGACTGCTTGTGCCTTGCATTGTCCTCTGAGCGCTGCTGAATGACCTGCTTCAGTTCAATCTCCAGATGTTGCTTCTTTTGCATGATTTCTGAGCCACAGGCTTTCTGCTGAAGGGCATTTTCCTCAGCCCGCCTACGCTGCTCTGTGGCCTGTAAGATACTGTCATTGAGCCTGACTATCTCATCCTTGAGATCTCGGTTCTCCCGGGAGAGTCTGTCAAGCTGGTTTCTGAGATTCTTGGAATCGTCTTCCTTCTGCATGGAGATCTCCTTGATGGTGGTCTTCGTAATGTTAATCTCTGTTTCATACTTGTTCCTTAAATTACTCATCTCCTCATTATAGTGGTTTCTTACCTTTGCCAGCTCATTTTCATATTCTCTCTTCCGGGCACCCTCCTCCTGCAGCAGAACCCTCAACCTCTCTATCTCGTACTCCTTCTCCTTGATGGCTTTCTCGGACTCCAGCTTCTGCCAGCCAAGGTTCTCCTTCTCACACTGCCTTGCCTTCTGCAACTGATCATAGTCGTTCTTCTGTTGGTCAAATCTGTCCTCCACGGTCTTCCTCCTGCGCTTTTCGTCTTCGATCTCATATGTCAGCCGGGTGATCTTCTCATTGAGTTCCTTGATTTGGCCGTAGCACTTGTCCAGGTTTTGCTTGGCTGATTTTCCATCCAGCTCAGCTTGTCTCTTCAGCTCCTCCAGACTCACGAGCTTTGCTTTGAACTGGGAACACTCTGCCTGGTATTTCTGCAGGTTCTGATCCAGGAACTTATTCTTATTGCAGTTTTCAGAGTTGGCGTCTCGGGCCAGTCTTAGCTCCTCTTCCAAAACTTCAATCTTGGTATTTTTCAGCTGTGGGTATGAAATTAGAAATCATGTTGAGAAGAAAGCACTTTGTACCACAAGGAAGAAACAGCACCTTTCCTCTTCAGACTGTGTGTATTTTCTTTACACACATACACACGCACACTGATATCACACAAAAATCACCAGAAAAAAATCAAAGACCCTCCATGCCTATCATAATGCTCCCATCAGCTGTTCATACAATCTTACGGAATAACATATCAACTTTGAACCTCAGTCTCCTCGGTTTTTAAAATGAAGTCATTTCCCCCATGATCAAAAGCTTATGATTAACTGCACATAGTGGCACATCCTATATTCAGAGGCTGAGGCAGGAGGATTGTGAATTTGAGGCCAGCATACTTTTGGTTTTGTCTTAAAAACAAAACCCAAAAGCTTATGATTTGATAAATCATGTGTCTTATATTCAAAGATATAGAGCAAATATCCATATGAACTCGATTCTTCTCTCAAAAAGGGAGAAAAAATGAATAATTACTTGATGTTAAAGATTAAAATCCAGCTAGTTCAGGGTGAGCTTCTCTGAAACTTATATAAAGAAAGCAAATTCCTTGGCTAAGCACTGAATGAAACCATGGGTTTGCGCAAAGTAATGTAATCAGGATTTGGCAAATACTTCCTAAGTTCATTTGGAGTAGCCACACAAGAGCACAGCACTGAGCCCAGACTCAAACTGTATCATACCAAGTTTGGAGGAAATGCAGGCTGACCAAACCGTTTTATAATGAAGCAGAGATAATAGGGTTCTATGCTGTTTCTTTCTTTCTTTACAAACAGACAACAAAACTCCAAGGAAACGAATTACCTTCAGATCTTCCAAACTCTTCAGCATCTCACTTAAGAACCTATAGTAGTCTCCAGACCTTGTCAGTAGTTCTATGTACCGCGCATGAATGTCGGCAGCCTTGAGGAAACGAGAGAAAAAAAAAAATCTATGTATACTACATTTCTGAAAAGCTCTGTGCAAGTTGACTAATTTTGTTTTCTTAAAATAACAGAACAGTGGCATTATAATGTAAGAGTAAATTCCCTTCTGTCAGTTGTGCTGGATCCAGAATCTAAAAATATAGCAACACAAAGGACCAGGGCCATCTGTGTTCCAGCCTCATTATTCCAGGCTTTCCCCAGCCCACTGTCGACATTCTCTGACATCTTTGGGGAAAAGCGGTCGTTTAGAAATATACTGTGTAACTTCCACTACTAGGAGTCTACCTTATAGCAAATTCAGCAAGTCAAGTCCAATATATAAATGACACACTTGGACTTCCAGGATCATTTCCTAAACTGTGTCATATGTAGGTGACTCACACAGAAGGGAGCCTAAAACTGCCAGTAAGCCCTGAATTTCAGTGGATACCCTATACTGGGGATGTATTCAAGCATGGAAGGGAGGCTGGGCAGGAAATGGGTCAAAGACAGGCAGAAGGGACTATAGACATTAAGAGATATGTAATGACTTATATACCTCTTGAAGAATCACCCCAGATGGGGACTGAACCATGGTCCTCTTGATAGGTATGTTCAGTAGAGTTTCCAGCCCAGAGGTGTATGATGCCAGCTGGAGTTCATAATCCTGCAGAATAGCAAAGTTTAAGAAAGGCATCTTTGCTTTGGTGGGTATGAAAACCCAGGATCTTGCCTACCAGGCAAATGCTACCACCAAGCTATACCCCAGCCCTTAGAAAACCTGTCTTTGTTTTCACTTTTTGAGACTAAGTCTCCCTCTGTTCAGAATGGCCTGGAACTCACTGTCTTGTTCAGGCTTGCATGAATTCACGGAAATTCTCATACGTCAGCCTTCTGAGTGCTAGGATTGCATATGGAATCCATCACATCTAGCTAAAAAACAGTCCTAATTGACTTAAAAAGAGTCACTAAGAGATTATAATTCCACAGATTTATATCACAAATTATTTCTAAAAATTACCTGCAAAGGCCATTAGCAATAATCAGTTAATATTGTTACTAAGTGAAATGTTCATTTTTGCTTAGAGCACCAACCTAATGAATAAAGACTAGCCGATTTCACAGGGATATTTCCAAAGTGCAATGAATTCTGATAAACAGGACCCAAACTTTGCCATTTAGAAGTGTGGGCCTTGAATGGTTGAGCTACCTCTCCAGCCTAAATTCAAGTAAATGAGTAACAACCTTTCACAGGTTCTTCAGGCCAGAATATATATGATAGCCACCCTTAAGAAGTTTATAATCTTTAAAGCAAAACAACAAATAATGCAATTAATGACATTCTTGATGACATAACAACAAACTTTCAATGTTTAAAATATTTACTTTGAGGGTATGCAAGTGGAAGTCAGAGGAGAACTTGCAAAGTCAGTTTTCTCCTAACATGTGAGCTCTGGGGATCAAACTCAGGTTGTCAGACGTGGTGACAAGCACCTTTATCTAAGTGAGCCATCGGCCAGCAACCACCAACCATTCCGTTTTTAATTCCTTGGTATTTTCACCCATGAATACAGTGACTTTCGATTCTATACCCTCCCACACTGTGCCCACATTCTTGATGGAACCAATATACCTTAATGGAGTTTGCACAGAGTTCGGCAATTTTGTGTACTTCTTCTGACTTCTCTCGTTTGCCCGATATTTCACTGTGCAGGTTCTAGACAGAGAATAAAACATTTGCAAACGTTAGAGCACACAAACACAAGTGTAGTTCCACTTTCACGGTGGTTACTTTTTCCTTCAGCTTACTCTGTGGACTCAAGTTCAGTAATGGCTTGAGAGGAGAAGGACTTTCCTCCATTCAGAAAGGAAAAGAAAGCCCTTGATTTATTACTTACAAGGGGATACTTTCAACCAGCACTACTTTACATGCCTATCACTTCTTTTTTACTTTTTCTTTTCCTTTTTGAGATAGGGATGAAGGATGGCCTTGAACTCAAGGTCCTCCCATCTCAACTCCCAAGCCTTGGGATTACAGGCATGCACTACATCAACTCATAACAATTCTTTACTATGACATGAAAACAACCTCCACTATTACTATTTTTCAATTGTATTTCTTCTTAAACATCCCAGTGGTTTCTCCTCTGTGCATGCTTTAAACATTCACAAGGTGGATTCATAATATGAAATAGTCATCATTTAAAACCAGAGGCAAACACAGCTTAAAGCCAGTTAATCTCAACAGAGAGCTTTGGAATGACAAGTGTGTTTATACCTTCTGCTCATTCAAAAACCGCATGACTGTGTTGGTGTCTCCAAACTTCATGGACTCTAAAGAGTCCTGCCGGCGTTTAGCATCGTATAGCCACTTGCAGAAGCTCTGGTAGTTATCGCGATAATTCCTCAGCTGTTTGATTTGTTTCTCCAGGTCCCACAATCTAGGGAAAACATATAAAATTATCAAGACACTCTTATTAGTTCCTAAAATATGTAACACATTACGCCACCCAGCAATTCTCCTTGGTGTCTACCTAAGAGAACTGAAAACATGCAAACACAAAAACTTAAATGTGAATATTCATAGCATTTTTTCATCATATCCCAAAACTAAAACCACAAATATCGTCAGCTATGGTACAATGCCAAACAAAGGAATAGCACCCAGCCATAAAAAGAGATGAAAAATTGGGTGTGGTAGCACTTGGGAGGTAGAGGCAGGAAGATCAAGAGTTTAAAGCCAATCTTGGCTGCAGAGGGCACTGGAAGCCAGCCAGTGGCACATGAGATCCTGTCTTACCACCTCCCCCATAAAAACCTAAAAAATAGACAAAATTCAACTGGTGGAAAGTTAATTTAATTTTTAAAGATCGATGAGAAAAAGAAAAAAATACTCAGGTGAATCCTAGTACTTAGAAGGCTGAGGCAGGAGGATATCAAGTTCCAAACTAGCCTAAGCTACAGAGCATGGCCCTATTTCAAAACACCCAGGGCTTGGAAAGTAGATCAGAGATAGTGCACTTGTCTAGAACGGGGAAGGCCATGGGTTCAATCCCCACCCCCACAAAAATAAATAAGATTAAATAAACAGTGCACAAAACATGCCACAATAGACATGAAGCATGGACGCTGCACACGATGTGGAAGCCACTCATAAAAGTCTACACACTGCATAAGTACACTTGTATAAAATGCCCAGCATAGTCAAAACAGGTGACAGAAAGTAGGCTGCCCCAGCAAAGGCACTGCTTTTTGACAACGATGGCTTCTGGTGGCATTCGAGCCGCCGAACGGGAAGACCACGGGCAAGGAGGCTGACACACCTGAAGTCTATCTGTTTATCGATCTTTTGCCAGCGATCTGTCAGCTGCATCACTTTCTCGTTGAATTTGCCCAGGTCCAGGTCATAGAGAGGGTACTGCTGTGAGGACTGAGAGTGGATCTGCTGTGCCTTCTGCAGCTCTGTCTTCATGGTGGCCAACAGGGACTTCTTCAAGTTCAGGTCATTTTTTATTTTCTACAAATTAAAGGGGGAAAAAGTACATACTAATTAATCTCTTCCGCCACTGTATGCCACCCCCAAGTCACTGCTTATTTTGTTTACTGATTTATCTATTCCTGGGGCTCAGGCAAGTAGCATTCTACCACTTACCACTAAGCTGCATACTGGCTCATATCATTAACCTTGAAAGAGGAAGGCCCAGGGGTATACCCCAGCATTGGAGCAGGAGCTGAGCAGTCACAAGGCTTTGAGCTTGATCCTCAGTATCTCAAAGATGGCAATCCCTCTGCCTCTGCCTCTCAAGTATTGGGATTACAGGCATGAAGTACCACATTTGGCTGAGAGGTCCCAAAGTGAAGAAATTATTCTAACCCAGCACTCAACCACCAATTCCCACTAAAACCACTGGAGAACATACTGTTCCTGCCAACAGTGACTGACATCAGCCACATGTGGTCAAGAAAGCAAGAAAGTCTAGAGACCCATGAAACCTAGTTGCATATATGAATAAAGCATAGGCGGTGGGTGGGGTAGTGTATACTGTAATCCCAGTGTCAGAAGGGAGAGGCAAGAGGATCAGGAGTTCTAGGTCAGCCTTAGCTACATAGTGCTTTTGAGACCAGTGTGACATACATGAGACCCTCTCTTTAAAAAGAAATGAAAGGCATGGACTTCAGCCTGTAGTCATATGTCATTACTGACTTATCAATTCTATCAGATAGATCACACAAATGTATGATGCTGACACTAGAAGAAACTAGATACAGGGTATATGGGCTCTATCCTGTCAGTTTTCCTGTAAACCTATAATTATTCTACAAATAAAACGTAGTTTCAACAAGTGAAATAAAGGAAAACACTCATGGAAACTTCGTGATGCTTGCAGCAGAGGACCAAGTTCCCTATCACTTCCTGGTGGCCAGGCGACAGTCACGACCCTCTGAGTTACCTTCAGTCCACAGCGGTAAGCTTCCACTTTATCGAGGTCCAGACAGACAGTTTCCTCCTCCGTCAGCCTCGCTTCATAGACCTTCAGCATGTCTTCCGTTTGCAGAATAGCCTGGAGAAGAGCTCTCACGGAGCACAGGCTGGAAAGAGCAAGAGAGGTGGATGAGGTTTCCAGTGACATAATCAGATGGTGACTATTGGCTCGCGTCACTATTCAGGAAGCAGGAGGATTGTTACAGCAGTGGGAAAGGGAGGGTGGTTGTCTATAAGACACAAGCTCCAAAAAGCCAAGCACGTATAACAAAGGAAGTCAGGCAAGAATGAGACTTGACAGGGCTGGGGATGTGGCTCAGTGAGAGAGCAGTCACACTGGATTCTATCACCCCAACCTCCCACCCCCTACCCCCCACCCCACCCCTGCACCAAAAGGGAAAACAAAAGAAAATTTGAAAACAAAAACTACTCTTGAGGGCTATTATCTGTGCTCACCTGTTTAAGTAGCCATCTGTGACACCGTTGATATTTTCCAGCTTCTGAAATAGTCCAAATATCTCATTCTGTAAATAGCAGTATTTTTCAGAGCCTCGGAAGTTGGCAAGCATGTCTTTAAGCTGATTGAGAACATCGGCGATGGCTTGTGAGTCATTCTGTACACTCTGTCAGAAAAGAAGGGAAGCACATCTCACTAGCTGTGCAATTGTTTTAAACTTTTTTTTTTTTTTTTTTTTTTTGGTTTTTCGAGACAGGGTTTCTCTGTGTAGCTTTGCGCCTTTCCTGGAGCTCACTTGGTAGCCCAGGCTGGCCTCGAACTCACAGAGATCCGCCTGCCTCTGCCTCCCGAGTGCTGGGATTAAAGGCGTGCGCCACCAATGCCGGCAAACTTATTTTTATCATGCGCCTTTAAGGTCCGCAGCGTGCTGTTCTGCTATGCATAAGAAAAATCACTGTTCCATATATGCATAAATATGCACAGGTATGCATGTGTGTGCCGTATATACCTATGGTCATTTGGTATATACAAGTAACGTGGCAGGCACCCGGCAGTTAAAAGCACCTATAGTCTAACCCCTTAGCAACATTTCAATAAATACATTATTACCCGAAGTCCTCTGCTGCATGCCAGGTCTCAGACTTACCTTACTGCAAGTGTGTACCCTCAGACCCACATCTCCTCACTTCCTCCACAGCCCCATTCTGGGTCATCACTAGACTTCTGTTTCTATATGTTTGACTCTTTTTTAATTCCATATGTCAGTGAGATCACATACTGTTTGTCTTTGTGTACTTGGTTCATTTCACTCAGCATAACATCCCCCAGGTTCACACAATTCTCAATTTTTCTTTCTTTTGTAAAACTGAATAATATTCCATGTTGGGCTGGAGAAATGGCTCAGGAGTTAGGAGCCAGTACTGTTCTTGCAGAAGACCTGAGTTGGGGGTCCCAGCTCACAACTGTCTATAACTTCAGCTCTAGGATCTGACACCCTCTTCTGGCCTCTGTGGGTACCCGTACTCATGTGCCCATACCTCCCTAACCTTGCCATAATTTAAAATAAATATATATTCCATAATATACATATACCACAAGTTTAGCAACCTATACACACACACACACACACACACACACACACACACACACACACACACACTATATATATATATATATATATATTCTACACTGTAGCTGTGTGGATTCTTAAGATTAGCTTTTAATCTTGTTTTGTTTTGTTTTTTGTTTTTTTTTTTGTTTTTTTGTTTTTTGTTTTTTTTTGGTTTTTCGAGACAGGGTTTCTCTGTGTAGCTTTGCGCCTTTCCTGGAACTCGCTTTGGAGACCAGGCTGGCCTCGAACTCACAGAGATCCGCCTGGCTCTGCCTCCCGAGTGCTGGGATTAAAGGCGTGCGCCACCACCGCCCGGCTGGTTTTTAATCTTAAAAACATCTTTAGTGTGGCAATGGAAAACAAATACACTTGCCTATAAACATGTAAGCCATGGGGTTTTCCCTCATTCATAGATGAACATAAGGGCCTGTGGAATCAGGAGATTACTGTTAACAGCTCCTACCTTGAGCTCGTTGATTTTCACTGTGATGTGGTGTGTAGAGCCTTGGTCTGTGAGCAGGAGGTTTTTAAGCGTCATCCTGCCCTCACAATGCTCCATCTGCCTGCGGATCTTCTGCAGCTCCATCAGCAGCCATGTCTCCTGTTTGTCATTCTCTCTGTTGGTTTCAATTACTTTATTGTGGTTGACATCTTGGCAGGAGCCCACATGGGTGATTTCAGTTTTGGTGACTGTAAAAATAAGTTAGGACCGTAAGTATGACAGACTGCCCAGTTAGCAAGGTGCTAGGCACCTCAACTGTATACAAATATGCCTATCCCCTGTGACTTAATTCTAGAACTCTGGCATACAAAGTATTTTATGTATCTGCTATGTAGCAGATAAGGCTTATGGCCCCCCATGTATTCACATGCTGGAAGACTGGTTCCTAATGAAAGAGTACTGATGTAGTGGGGACTTGAAGATGTGGACCTAGCAGAAGATGGTTAGATGATGAGGGTACCACCCTCAGCAAAGATGAATACCCATCTCCTGGGTATTGGATAAGTTCTCGCACTGACCAGTCCCCAACAGATTCATTTATTCTAAAGTCACTGCAGGCATTCAGTCCTTTCTGCACATTACTGTTCCCCTTTCTCCTTCTCTGTTGAATTATGACAGAGCCATAGATCACTTGCCAGGCTCTGTACTGTTTCCCAGCCATCAGAGTAATGAACTAAACACACTTTTTTTTTTTACATATTATCCAACTTCAGATATTTTGTAATATCAACACAGAGCATACTAAGTATCGTTCAAAGGAACAGCTTTCCACAAAACCACATATGTGACTGATACAAAGAGAAAAGGTGGTCCAGGCTGACCTGTCTGGTGCTGGGGGTGGCCAGGGAGCTGGATGACCAGGGTCTGGTAATGCTTTTGGGCATCAGTGAACTGAGACTGCATCCGCCGCTTGTCATCATCGCCGAACATCTCCGAGCCTTGGCTGTTTTTGATGAAATCTTGGTAATGGAGCTCAAGGTCTTCAATGGTCTTCATGTAATCCTCCTGTCTCATCGTTTTCAGCTAGAGGTGAATCAGGCACGGTGAGTTGAGAAGACACGAATGTCCCCATATCCCCATGCAGGAAGAGTGCAAGGCAGAGGGGGCAGGGCAACCCTCATCATAGGCCAACTAAGATTTTAAAAAAGGTCTTGGGGCTTCATCCCTGTTGATAAGGGGCACAGCAGTAGCTTGCCACTGGCTTTTTCCTTCACAGGATATTTTTCTTCCAACAAAATATTGTGCAGAAATTCAAATGTAAATAAAGCACAATGAAGCACAGCCATTCCACGAAGATAAAGGGGTGCGAGGGCCCTAAAACTTCCCAGCCTGTTCCCTTCTCGCTTATCATTCCATTAAAGGACTCCTCGACCCAAGGCTCTGCCAACCACCCCTTAAGGACCGCTGACTTAGAGGAATGCTTTCAGAGCTCTTCCAAGAATCAGTCTGACTTCCCCTCTGCCATGTTTCAGTGGCTATGTATGACCTCATTCCCATTATCTTTAAGGAACTGGGGGACCACGCTATCTCTTCCATAGCTATTTCTGGCTTTTCAGGTCACTTCAGCGAGTGTTTCTGTTCATCTCATAACCAGCCATGTGCCAATTCCTCCTTGTTTTGTGGTGCTAGCAGAGGCACCCAAGGCTTCACACAGGCTAAGCGAGCTTTCTACCCGAGCCCCACCCCATTCTGTACAGTACTGGACAGACCAGTCCTGTGGAAGGCCAAGAGGCCTCATGTGGTGAGACACAAAATCCTCAGGTGTCCAGGGACCAGGTCAAGCAGTAAGTGACCCTCTAGGCAGCCCTGAGGACATACCTTGGCGATAGTCATGGCCCTGATCTTCTCAATGTCAATCATGCAGTAGTGCCAAGACACCAGACTCTTCATGTTGATGTAGAGCTGGTTCCACAGAGCCAGGATGGCTTCGTAGTACTGCTCAATCCTGGAAGGTAGAAAAGGAGAACACTCCAGCCCAAACAGAAAACCTGGACGGGTGCGCACGGCCGCCCAGAAATCAACCCAACACCTTATGAAGTGATGTGTAATTTTTAAACTGTCAACACTTCAATAGATTCAGACTAACCTACTTCCCAGAAGTAAACTCTCAACTTCATCTATAGTCATACAGATTATTTACATCAGTGGTTGAGACAGGCCTATCTAATGTTTTGTTGTATTGACTGTTAGCAGTGTTTTGATTGGCAAGTGGCTCAAATGCTGACCACCCCCGAACCCTGGACAGGAGAGGGAAGGATGGCATTACCCAGCACTCCCCATTCTGTGTGAGGCTCAAGGTTTCCGAACTAAAACATTTGAAAGAATCTGCTGTGGATGGTGTATAAAATGTGTTTTCCACCTGCTGGGAACGAACGCTGCCGTGAGGGGCATGACTACATTTGAAATAACTTATGTGCTGGAAAAGGGAAGAACTTCGAAACAGGAGCTTCAAAGGGTGTGGCAAGTGTCACTGATGCTTGCCTCTGGCGCTCCTGTCTGGCCAGATAAGTCTCTCTTATCCATAATAAAATCTCCAAGGCACAGCAAAGTGGCTTCCTTAAGTTCCTTTTCTGGGGGACGATTACAGTAAGCGAGCACTTCAGGCACGAGCCCTCCTGCCCCCGCTGTTCAGTGTCCCAGCTGCGAGGAACTCGAGAACTTACTTGCAGGAAAGGTCCACGGCCAGTGGGTTTGGAGGAGGGATGATCAGACCCACAGAAGGCACGAGCATGTCCACGCCTCCAGGACCCGTCACGTACCACTTGCTGCGTTCATTGTTGTCCTTCAGGATGCACTCGTCACCTTTGTGCACGATTTTCTGTCAGGCAAAGAACGGGGGTGAAGATGAAGACGTATGAACTGCTGACACACTTACGCCTGCTTCCCCCGTCCAACAAAGACGGTCATGGCACCCACAAGCGGCACCTATGTGTAAATAGTACATCTAAGGGTACCTAAAACATTAGCTACATCCTAAGGGAGTTAGAGAAAGAAACTCTTCAAAGATTGCCAAGGAATGTGAGCAAACCTCTTCCACAAGGCAAACCCTCATCATATCTTCTTCCTGTTTTGAGTTCACGCTTTATATAGTAGACTTTAATATGTGGGGGGGGGGGGGGGGGAGTCACTTGTCTCACTCATTTGCTCTTAAATTTTACAAATAAAAACATCCTGGCATTAGTCTGTTAGAAAACAAAAAACAAACAAACAAACGAAAACAAGCTTCTAAATGAACTTCTGCCAGGCCTGGTGGCTCAGGCCTGTAGTCCCACTTATTCATGAGGCAGAGGCAGGAGGGTTAGAAATTCAAAGACTGCCTGTGATATGAGCAAGATTAAGGATAGCCTGGCCAATTCAGCAAGATCATGTCTCAAAATAGCAAGTACAAGAAGGCCTGGACATATGTGACTGCCTCCTATATGTGAGGCCCTACGTTCAGTGGCCTATATAATAAAAAATAAATAAATTGTATTAATTAATTCCAGCTTGGGCTGGCCTAAAACTCATTGTATAGGCCAGGGTGAGCTTGAACTAACAGCACCACCATACCTGGCCCTATGTAGCTTTTTTTTTTTTTTTTTAATAAATTTATTTATTATGTATATAGTGTTCTGCCTGCATGTATGCCTGCAGGCCAGAAGAGGGCACCAGACCTCATTATAGATGCTGGGAATTGAACTCAGGACCTCTGGAAGAGTACCCAGTGCTCTTAACCTCTGAGCCATCTTTCCAGCACCCCCACTATGTAGTTTCTTAAGATAAGGGCTCGAGTTGCAGCCCTTATCCGTGGCAAAGTGCTTGCTTAGCCCCGACTCTACATATGAAGGCAACTATCTGAACTGGTGAAACATAGGAATTTTTTTTTCACCTCATATTTAATCTGATTTTTTTTTTTCCGTTTTTTTGGTTGTTGCTTGAAACAAGGTCTCACTCTGTACCCTGGCCTGGCTTTCCATCTGAGGGAATATGTTTCAGCCTTCCGAATATTGGGATTACAGGTATGTGGTCTCCACCATTTTCAGTCCACAGGGAAGAACAGACCCCTGTTTTATAAAGCTCATCTAACCAGATGATCACATTTTGTTTCTTAGATCCTTCAACATTTATTGTAAGAAAGCAGAACTGCGGGAGTCATAGAGATAAGAACAGAAACTAGCCCATTTCTCTATAAACCTGTGCTTCTCATAGAGCCTACAGGATTGGTGCGATCCAGAACTGCCAAAATTCTGCAGGACCTATGATAGTGCCATTTCCCATTTCCATTTATCTTGTCAGAAACTTAAAGATGGGGTGGTCACAAATAAGTAAGCTTTAGGCCACAAGAAGGACGCGGTCAACTTTAGAAAGATTTTAAACCTTCAAGACAGCAAGTGTCTACGTGAGGGGTGGAGCTCAGAGCTACAGTACATGCTCCGCACAGTGCGAAGCCTTGCCTTCCTTCCCCAGCACCCAGAGAAAGCAGAATTGTCCTGATTCCTGACAGTTCCCAGCGATTCAGCTCAGAGTTACTGCATTGGTTCGGCAGGAAATGGTTTTATTTAGAAAAGACATGACTGTGATGCCTATGGAAACCAAGACCGGTTTCACTCTCCTGACGGACAAAAGCTTCTGTAAAGAAAGGGATGGCTCTGCTATGCTTCCGAACGTGGAGTACACACCTGGTCTTGTTTGTAGTCGCACAGAGCCCTGAGGATAATGGGCTTGTTGCTCCTGTAGTCTGGGTTCCGAGGCTTCAGCTGCACAATCTTCTTAGACTTGTTGACCAAGTTCTGCACCTGGCGCTTGTATTCAAGGATTTTCTCCCGTTCTTTCTGCAATTGCAAATACAATCTGCCTTAAACACGGCTGCCCTGTGAGTTTCAGCGACCTCTTGGGAAAGCTGCCACAATATCGAAGTTAAGTATCGCTTTAGTTCCATTAGCAATAATAAGGCACAAAGTCCTCATGAGGGAAGATCACCTTCCATAGTGAGCCTGTTGAGTTAACTGGGCAGGAAAGGCCATCTCTGTGAAAGGGCCGAGGAGGATAAAATGAGAAGTGTGCTTTCCCAAAGGACTTGGCAAGTCACGGCATTCTCTCCTCTCTTGTTTTCGGTAAATTACCAAGATACTGAAGCAAAGGCCCTGCCCTACCACAGCTGGGCACACAGAGATGCCACTGAAAGATGAAGAACTTGAGGCGTAGGCTGTGGGAGTGCGCTGTATTCCATCACAGCCTGCCCTGTGTCTGGGGCGCATCAATGCCCCTGGGGGCATTGCTGAGGGTGCAGCTGCTGAGGGTCTGGGTGTGGCACAGTACCTCCAGCTCTTTGATCTGCTCCAGCAGGTGCTGCAGGGGCATGTTCTTGTCACAGGGGTATTTCTTCCTGATGGAGTCCTGCAGGCCCTTCAGGTAGGCTTCAGTTGACTGCGCCTCTTCAAAAAACTGTTAGGGATGACAACAACGCCAGTCAATGAAAAGGCACTTAATGTCAGGGTTCAGATCTTGAACATCACCCAAAGGCTTTGGTGTTAAAGGCTAGGTTCCCAGAGTGGCACTTAATGGGGTGACATCTCTAGAAGAAAGTGCATCAAGGGTGGTCTTTGGATCATTGGGGTGTACCTCAGAGAGAATCATGGGACCCTAGCCTCCTCTTCTTCCTCCCCTTCCTCTCTGGCAGTTCTGTTCTGTCCTGCGTTCCCCACTATGATGTGCTACCTCTCCACTGACTAGAATAATGGGGCCCTTGGGCCACAGACTGGACCATCTGAAACTGTTGGCCAAATAAACGTTTTCTCTGTATTCGTTAATTATCCTGGGCGTTTTGCTAAAATTAGGGGACAGCTAACCATCACAATCATTTAATAGTTCTGTTTCAGGAACCACCATGCCCCCAAGCCTCTGCTAAGTGGCTAAAGGAAAAGATTAGAGCAGAAACATTCACAGACTTGGTAGCAGGGCTGAGTGACTGCTGACCACATTACAAAGCTGTGTTCCTCTAAACCGAGGACAGTAAGTAGGGTCTATACAATATCTTCGAGAGTGCTTCCCTGCTTCAAAAACATACTCAAAATATAGTGATGACATTGCAATGCATATGACCCCATTATTTCCACATCTGTGTAGCATATGTGCTTATTAACACCTCATCCATACAATGCACGCATGTGCCACATTATTTTAGACTAGGAAAAGCCCCCTGGAGATCACCATGGGTCTGATCTCCCTATTTGGTACATGAGACATGGGAGCCTGGAGTTATGACTTGTTCTAAGGTTACACAATTACATGGTAGAAGGGCTGGAACCAGACTTCATCATCATCATTAACCCTTCTTCTTACGGCTCCATGGCCACTCTGAAATATCAGCCTGGGCCAGCAAGATGGCTCAGTGGGTAAAGATGCCTGCCACCAGGCCTGATGAGCTGAGCCCTGTCTCCAGGACCCACATGGTAGAAGAAGAGGGCCAACTCAAGCAGGTTGTCCTCTGACCTCCACATGCCCATTATGGAATGCAACCACCACTACCACCACCACCGCCCCCCCACACACACAAATGTAGATTTTTTTTAAAAAAGGTATATCTAAAAACCTGAAAGTAGGCAGCATTTTCTTTGAGATGGACATCAATGCACTTGGTGATTTGCAGAATCCAACTCCACTGGGTCTGAAGTGTGTCCATATATGCCTGCAACAAGAAAGCATCAAGGTATCAGCTGTCCACTCAGGACAGGGGTGAGGGGGAATGTGCCAATCCCTAACCTAGGGTTCTGATCCCGAAGCAGAAGATAAAGTTGGCATAGTTTCATAATAGAGAAGCATCATTCACCCACAAAGATGTCTTTTATGCAAAACATGTTTTCCTAGTGAAAATGTAAATCCCACGAAGCCTACCTCAATTTTGTCGGAAGCTGGATGCTGATTGAGGACAAGCTGGTCACTTTCTTGTTTAAGTTTATTTAGTTCCTTTTCCTTGACTTCCAGTTGACTCATGCGTATCTGTGAAGGAAAAGAAAATCCAAATCCTTTATAGAGAGTCACAGTTAGGGTTCTGTTACATCACACTATTTAGAGGTGGCTACGTACAAAATTGCATTTTGGAAATGATGGATGCTGAGGACTCATATTTCATTGCCCTCAGAAATACAGCATTTTCAATGCCGGGAGCCAAGGTTAGAAAGGAGCTGAGGCAAGACTCGTGGCATGACCTGACTAAGACCACTCAGGTGATCGACAGCATTGCCACTAATACAGATGGAACACCCCTAACTCCAGATGCTTGGGACCACAGTGTTTCAGATTTGGGATTTGCTATCGTAGAATATTTGCATATACAGAGAAATATTTTGGAGATAGGACCCAAGTCTAAAGATAAAATTCATTTATGTTTCCTACCCACATAGCCTGAAGGTAATTATATACAATATTTTGGGGGTCCCTGGATTTTGATTGCCACCTGTCACCTGAAGTCAGATGTGGAATAATTCTACTTATGGTATCATGGTGGCACTCAGAAAGCTTCAGAGAGAACATTCTGAACTTCAGATTTTCAAATTACAGGTGCTCAACACATTCTGATTTCTGACTCCAGGTTTTGATCCACTGTTCTACAGTGCCGTCCACTCTAGGGTTTCTGGATGGACTAATTCCCACACTACCTATGAATCACTGTGTTTAGGGATCTTAAGCAGTGACCCTGGGGGTGGGGGTCATTTAGCCAGCAATGGCACATCCCCGTAGTCCCCTCTACTTGGTAGGATAAGGCAAGATGATTACTTGAGTTCCAAAATGTAGTGGCCTTTCTGACTAACAGAGGGAAAGCCTACCTTTAAGAATAAAGGGGGAGAAGCTAAGAGATGCTCAGTGGTTAAAGGCACTGACTACTCTTCCACAGGACCTGATTTCCATCCCCAGCACCCACAGCAGCTAACAAGCTCCTGTAACTCCAGTTCCTGAGGATCTGATGCCCTCTTCTGGCACTTGTGGGCACTGCATGCACACGGTACACCAACACACACGCAGGCAAACACATAAAATAAAACTAAATAAATCTTACACCACTGAACAGTGTTCCCAAGGTTAAATTACAAGTGGCTGATCAATTTATTTAAAAGACCTCTCATCTGCGCCCCCACCCCCCAGCAACAGGCTAAAGGCGAGGCGGGGGCGCTTACAGAGAAAGCCTCCTGCTTCTGAGCGATGTTTGTGTTCTTGTCGCTCCAGTCGTAAAGCAGCTCCTCCTCCTCGCAGTCATTGATCCACATGATCTCGCGAGAGGTGGCCTGGATGATGTTCTGCAGCTGGCGCAGGTGATCCATCCTCTCGAAGGACGCTTTCTGCAGACAAGTCCGAGAGCAGCGTTAGGGTCACAACCAGAAGGTGGACAGCATTTGCTGCAGACCGTGCAGACAAGCCTGTGTCGTTCTTTACCCAGACCACCCGAGACCAGGTGAAACCTCTTAATCATTCACCTGGTGTAGGGGAGAAGCCCTGTCCAAATTTGTGGTGCTTGTGAGGCCATGGCAATCTCAGATTCAAACATCCGAATTCCAAAGGATCATTCTCATCTTTTTTCCCCTGGTTCTGGGGAAACTCAGGGTCTCCCTCAGGCTAGAGAAGCACTCTGCTTTTGAGCTACGTCTCCAGCCTCTGAAGAGTCTTGATTCAGGCAAGGATATTTGAGGCCAGCCAAATGGCTCAGCAGATAAAGCGTTTTCTGGACATTCGTGATGACCTGAGTTCAATCCCCAGAACCCACGAAAAGTCCTGACTCTACAAAGTTGTTCTCTGACCTCCATATGCATTATAGCATATGCATACCTATATACACACACATACACACATACACACACACACACACACACACACACCAATTATAATACACAAAAAATTAAAAGATAATGATGTTTGGGTTTAATAATTTTAAATAATTAAGGGGGAACTAGACTCTCAGAATTAAGGGGGAACTAGACTCTCAGAGAAGTCAAGTTTTGTCTCTTAGGTAAGCCAGGCTTTGCCCACATGAATTTAAGGTGCCATCAGTTTATGCCCATTCCAACAGGAAAAGTAGTGTGTTGCCAGCAGCCACCCTGTTTTAAAAGCATTGTAACCAGCAAGGCCCTATGGAAAAGGTGAAACTGAGATGACACAAACAGATAGAATGGTGGAGATCTCTGCTTAGGAATCAAGCAGCTGACACTGTCTGTCATGAGATGATGACAGGCTTGTAAAATATGTGAGGAAAACATACTTTGTCTCTGTTCATATTGTTCAAAAAGGCTGCAATCCTTTATCACTTTACATGCATCTAACAAGAGTCACTTTTGTGAAATTTAACCTGAAAACAGAACAGTGCTAGGCACTGCCTTCAGAAACCAAACCAAAGCCAAACCTTTGAAAGGTCAATTCCGAAAGAAAATCAGCAACAGCAACAAGATTATCATCTATGAACACAGTGTGCATCCAAGGCTCTTTGGTGAACACTAGGCCAGAGTATGGTCCACTGGAGAAGCTTACCACCTGAGGAACTGAACTGAATTGACAGCAAAGGATAAACAGGCTTACCAGCAGGTTTTCATATTCCTCCTCCAACTGGTAGATTGCAGACTTCTCGCGCTGGGAAATAAGAAAATGCATTTAGTCCCCCTCATGGAGGTCTATAGAAAGTATAGACCTCCTTCGCCTCCTTGTAAGATGCTGGCCTAGGCTCTCTCAGTAAAAAGATGCAATTGCTCTAGGAAACCTTTTACCCACAGTGACCTTTCCCCAGATGGCTTGAAGACCCCTCTCTGGACACTCATACCTTCTCCACAAAGTAAATACTCTATCACTTAAAGACTTGCTGTAGAAAATGGGATTTTGGATCCTCCAGATCCTAGAGACATGAAGGAGAAAGCTGGGCTGGCACTCAAGTGGACAAGAGTAAGGTTTAAATTGTTAAAAAGGCAGGGCAAAGTGAAAATGAAAACTTTGGTGTAAGTATTACAGTTAGAGATTTAGCGATTTCATGCATGGGGCAGGGGTGGGGGTGGGGGAGAGCGGACAGGTGGACATGGGGGCAGGACAGAGAACTGAGATCAGACTTGTCCCTCTCCACTCGACCCAAGTCTGACTTTTTTCCAGCACAGGAGAGGTATCAACATGAGACACAATTTCCTTCAGGACAAATGTGACTTTATTCTCACCCAGAAGAGAACTCACCAACTGGCCAGCAATATAAGCTACATGATAACTTCATTTTCTTCCGGTAGGTGATGCTCTGCCTTCTGCAGTAATAGTCTACCTACCACCTCCCCACTACTTATTCATAAACCATAAACTCATGATGTCCTGCACGAACTTAGCATTTGGTTCAACTCCTTCTCCAGGTCCCATAAATCTGTTTCCACTTCTTTTTTAACTCAATGGAGCTTTTTTTGTTTTGTTTGTTTTAATTTCTAGTCTCTTGGAAAGAAAATAATAGTCTTGTGTTTCAAGCAAATCTGCCTAAGTGATACACCTTTTTATGGACTCCGTTAAGTGATACACCCTTCTAGAGACCCCGTGACGGATGTGAGCAGTACCAGATCCGCCTTGATTTTGTCCAGCTGCCAGCGGTAGTCCCCGATGGCGTTGTGGATGCTCCTGTGGCTGTTGATGTGCTGTTCCACTGCGCCCGAGTCTACACCCCAGGCCATCAGGTCCATCTCTGCCTGCAGAAAGAGAGAGGGGGCACACCCGTTAGTGTTCCTCCTCTGCAACAGACTCATTTCTCTATAGCATCAGGGATCAAGATAATCATACACAGCTCTGCCTCAGATAAAACTCAAAACGGACAACCACCCAGAAGGCTAAGGCAGTAAGACTGCTTGAGCACAGGTGTTCAAAACTACCCTAAGTACACAGCAAGGCCCCACTGAAAGAAAGAAAGAAAGAAAGAAAGAAAGAAAGAAAGAAAGAAAGGAAGGAAGGAAGGAAGGAAGGAAGGAAGGAAGGAAGGAAGGAAGGAAGGAAGGAAGAAAAAACTATATGAAGTATGTCTGAAGCCAAATATTTTTTGTTTCCAGATTACCAAATAGCTAATGAGAATCACCAAATCCATTAGTTTGGCTGCAGCCCAAGATGAACTGAGGAGGAAATTCAGTAATGAGTTCCTTGCAATCTAGATCATTCTTCTGAAGAAAGAGAACCTACATATGAGAATGCAGGTGTGGGGGTGTGGCTGGCAAATGGCTCAGCAGGTAAAAGGGATTGCTACTGGATTCTGAAGGAGAAAACTGATGCTCAAAAACTGTCCTCTGACCCCTATACCTTGGCATCTATGTCCTGCACTCACACACAATAATAATGAGTACATTTTTTTTAAAAAAAAAAAAAAGGATAAAAAGGAGAACGTAAATTTGTATGACTACATACTAGTTAGTATGCATATGATGCATTATAAGTACTAATAGACATTTCTTCATTCAATCATTTTTAAGTGCATGTCAGAAATCATTAATGACACAATCACACACTGCCTCTCAAACTAAATCACTAACCTAAAGAAGTTGTCATTGTTTATCTCTTTAAATCATCTTTTGTTTCTTATTGCTATATGGGGGATTGAACCTATGGCCTCACAAAGGCTAGGTAAGTGCTTTACCATTAGGCTGCATATCCAGTTCTTAGTTATGTTGATGAATGTTACAGTTAACTGTTGGCTCAGAAATACAGCACTTTAAAATTACCTTTCAAACTGTAAAGACTCTCTGAGGTCCATTTCAAAGGGAAGTTACTATGTAAACTTAAGATTCTTCATTCTGATTAATGTTGGTAACAATACTAGGATTATGGGTTTACACTTGCTTTTTTAAATGTGAAATCAGACTAGATTTATCACTTAAGTCTGAAATGTAAGAATGTTTCACGGTAAGAATCAAATACATTGTTTCATTATCTGGCAAGTTTCAATCTGGTCCAGTCCAGCGTCTCTTCCTCCTTTTGCATGAGCACATGTAAATTTCTAAATCACCTGTGTCATCTCTCGGACCTGCCAAGGGCAAACATCCCAAGCTGGAATGGCAGCAAGAACAGAAAGAACACAATTGTCCTAAGCCACGCCCGTGTTCTAGTGCCCTTGGCAAGGCTTCAGAGAGGAGCCCTTTCGGAGTCAGAGAACTGAAGGTTAGCAAGGACTTTGCCCTTGTCTCCTGCAACTGCCCGCGCTTTAAACTGGAAACCACAGGTGCTACGTTGGGAAGGTAGAGATGACCCAGGACCGGCTCACACAGCTCATTACCTGCCAGGTGTATAGTATCTGGCTCGCCCATCAGCAGAAGCACAGACCAGGGAAACAAAGCCAAACCTGGCAGGGAGATGTGTGTCTGCCTCCTGAACACACTGCTGGGGCTCGCTTATCAGCAGAGGCCTCCGCTGGGTCTCCTGGGAGCGAGTGAAGAATGCAGACTATGTGGGGGGAGGTGGGATGATAAGGAAAAGGCCACACAGAATCCCTGCAAACCTCCAGCAGGAATCAAACAGCTTTTAGTTTGCTGAGAGCCCTAAGACCAATCAGACGCTATCAAAAGCATCGCTCATCGATGGAATCATGTGTGAGACTGCCATTTCCTGAAGTTTAAAGATATAGAGGTTTTTTTTCTACCAAATATTCTTTGTTTTATTTTTATTTTTTTCCTGTGGCTGTTGTTTGTCCATTTGTGGATGTTGGAGACAGTTTCCCTACCTAGCCCCGGCTGAGATTATAGGCAAGCACCACCACACCCAGCTCTACAAAGCATTCTTATAATGCTACTACACCCACAGTAATACAGAAAATGACTAACTCTGAGCTGTCACTTAATGTAACTGTCATACTGTCTCAGAAGACATCAGGGGATATGACGTCTCATAATTACTTTGGTTCGAAGTTTGTCTTGCCTCCCATCAAGGGTCCTTGAAGGTACAGTTCAAGCCCCATTAACCCAAGTCTTCCTCAGGACAGGAGAGCCACTCTCTCCCCACTCCGAAGCACATGGCTCTCATAAGGCCATTATTTGGCATTTGAGGTGCCTCTTGTTGTCTTCAATAATATTCATCTTCATAACTGTGGATCATAATTTTTGAGCCCTCAGTTTCTACCCTTGTGCCAATATATATAAACCCTCAAGAGATGTATGTTCGGAGACAGAGGCCAGGGCCTGGGCAGTTCAAAGTCATCCTGAGCTCCATAGCTAGTTCAAGGCTCTAGGAGGCCCTGTCTCAAAAAATAAAGAGGTTTTCAAAGGCTTTCAGGGAATCTGAAGACATGCAAACAAGTTTATAGTTAAGTTGCTGAGATAATTGCTGACGTCTCCGCACTACTGCTCCACCTTCCACAATAATTTATGGTCTTCATAATAAATAGGGGTGTGGGGGTAGACATGGTAGAACACACTATAATCCCAGTATCTTGGAGGATGAGACAGGAGGTCACAAGTTCAAGGCACGCCTAAGCTACAAAGCAAGACCCTGTCTCAAAAACAAAAGCAAATAAGGGCTGGAGAGATGGCTCATTGGTTAAGAGCCCTGACTGTTCTTTTAGAGGACCTGGGTTTGATTCCCAGCACCCACATGGTGACTCACAACACTCTGTAACTCCAGTTCCAGGGGATTCAGTGCCCTCTTCTGGCCTCTGTGGGCACTGCATGCACATGGTACACAGATATATGCAGACAAAACACCATACACACACACACACACACACACACACACACACACACACACAAAATAAAAACCAAACAAACAAATAAAAAGTAAATGGAATAAATAACTGAATAAGTGAGTGAATAAAAATGAAAAAAAATAACTGAATGAGTGAGTGAATGATTAGTAGTAAAAAAAAAAAATCATCACACAAGAATACACCCAAAACTTTTTAAAGGCTGAGCTGGGTGTAAGTGGCACTTGCCTGTGGTCCTAAATATTCTGAAGGTTGACCTGGGAGAATGGCTTGAGTCTGCATGTTCAAGACTAGCCTAGGCAGCATGATTCAACACAGACTCAAAGAAAGGGTAAGGGGGAATGTTAAAATAGCTAAAAAATTTTAGAACCACTTAGAAATTGGTCCAACAATTAGTCGAGTTCTTACAGCATTGCCTAACAATCTCTCCACAATGTACTATTCTAACACATCCACCTCTCAAAGAAGGACGGCTCATTAGAAGGTTTTCATTATGAATTCCCCATCTACATGATTATGGCATGTTTCTCTGGCCACCTGTTCATTATCGGGCTTAATTACTACATAAAACAACAAAACAGTAATTAGCATTGAAAAATACTTCGTAGAAATTCCAGTCACAGGGAAAAGATCAGCACATACTTCTGGTGCCATTATTTGACTTCTCACCCACACAAGTGAGGCTTGCAAGCCAGACAACCGAACCTCAAAAACCACCGAGGAACCCACACCCCAACATCCCGTGTCACGTGTCCAGCTCTTCCCACGTGATCAGATTTTATAACTTAGTTTTTATTTTAACTTTCTCACTCTCGTGTTACTCTTTCAAATGAGCCATCAAAGAATTTTTTCTCTCGTTTCAGTCTATGTGTGATACAGATGAGGTCAGTTGCAGCCCAGACAGAATGACCCCGTGACTTAGCAGGTTGCTGCCGCTGGAGGTCTGGGGCTGACTGTACCACCCTCTTCATCTGAACTACCTGGGTTCAGGGGTCTAAGAACCAGCACACGTAGGTTTACCTGGGCACCACTTACCCTCTGCTGCCTCATCCAGCCCAGACACTCTCCTGTGAGGCGTTTGGTGAACTCATCCCACCCAGAGCCGCTCTGGCAGGTGTATCCTCCACCTCCCTTGGAGCTGGCCCTTCGGACTCGAGGGACGCTGATGGCCTTGTAGAGGGCTCTCATCTGTTCCTGGAGCTGAAGCAGTCTGAAAGGAAAGGGAAACAATGATGTCGTCACAAGAAAATAGCCTATGAAAACCCTTTTCTGGGTTTCCTTTGGGTCACAGGCCAAGGATGTTGCATTGGAAGATTTTTTTTCTCAACCCCATGACCTCCAACTTGATTACATAAATGCTAGGAAGCCACTCACAACCCGAGCATCATGAAAAGTGTCACTGCCTGTGCCTAACCTGGCAGCACCTCGAGTTCTTTTGAGTTTCATCCTTGGAATTTATCTTCCTAGTACCCTGGGCCTCAACAACGTGAGAGCAAACTTAGACTACACATCTCTGCTGTGGAGCGGTCACTTCCAAGAGTCTCACTTGATTAAATAAAGCTCTATATTAGTCTCTGGAAAGGTCAGATGCTGCACCAGACCTCTGTGGCTGTCTAAATGGAGGGAAGGCTCATGACCCATTCGGCCTTCCCAACTATCATAGAATTATCACAGCACTGGGGGCAGAACCCAGGGCAAGTACTCCATCACATCCTGTGTCCTTCTTTAAAAAACAACTGTTTAATCGATTAATTACGTTTGAGATAAGGTCTCACTAAATTGTCCAGGCAGGCCCTGAACTTTTGATACTCCTGCCTCGGCCTCCTGAGTACCTAGGATCACGGGGCTCTGCTTCCATTCCAGGAAGAGCTAGAGTTTTTGAGTGGTTGTTTTCCTGTGGGTCTATTTAATTCTTGTAGCATCTCTGGGGTCCACCAAAGATGAAGGTTGCAGTTTTATATTTGAAGTGGATAACGCTGCAGAGTCCCAAGTAAGGGAGGTGTTCTTGAGGCATGTGTGTGCTTCTTCTGGAAAAAGCCTGAGGTCACCTGCTGGAGGTCCCCCAACCATGCTCTGCAGGCAATACCTTTTCTGATAAGCATCACAGGGCTGGCCCATCTGCCGCATCTCCCGGATCAGGCTGTCTGTGATTTCCATCTGATCATTGGCCTGTGCAAAACACTCATCCAGCTCTCTACTCCGAGCCAGCTGTATTCCATCTCCGTATTTCAGTTCCTGGCAGAAAGAATTGCCATGGAAATGTGTAAGATTGTAAGGAAAAGCTTCATGTGCGTCAATGAAAGCAAACCTCATAATGTAACAGACAGTATAAGCCCCCTAGTCAAACTGCTTGTTTCTAACTGAGCTGAGCGGTACACACCCCAAATCCCACACCTTTGGAGGTGGAGGCAGGAGGATCAGCAGTTTGAGGCTGGCCTGTACTATACAGAGTGACTCTGTCCTTAAAAAAAAAAAAAAACAGGGCCAGCAAAATGGCTCAGTGGGTAAAGGTGTCTGTCACCAAGCTTGGCAACCTGAGTTTGATGCCCGGCATCCTCGGAAAGAACCAACTCTTGGAAGTTGTCCTTTGACCTCCACACTCATTCCCTGGCACTCACTCACTCATTTACTCACTCACTTACTCACACACACACACACACACACACACACACACACACACACACACACAAATAAATGTAATAAAAAACAATTCAAAGTATTGTATATGTACGTATATACATATGCATGTATGTATGCATGCATGTGTGCGTATTTATATGTGGAGTCAGTTCTTTCCTTCCACATTTACGTGGGTTCCAGGAATCAAGCTAAAGTTTCCAGACTTGCACAGCAAGAGCCTTTACCCACTGAGCCAACTTGCCAGCCCTTCAGCTGGATTTTAAAGGTAAATTTATAGAATGTTCATTTTCTTCTTCCTTCAACATGTTGAATTTCCATCTTTCATTTTACACCCAATTCCTATTTACTGTGAATTTGACCGAGCTAAAATGGCTGGACCATTTACAAGGTGGGGGCTTTAAACACCGCCGAGCCTTTCCTGTATTACAGAGGACCAGAACTTGTTCAGCTCTTTAAGAAAAAAAATGACACACTACAGTTGTGTCAGATGTCACCAATGGAGGGGGCTGGGTGACAGGTGCATGAGACCCATTTTGTAGCTTTTTGTGGGTCTCTACTTCACTCTGAAGTCGTTTTTGAACAGAAAGCCTTCTCGGCTGCTTCGGTGCCAATGAGCAGTTTGGTCTCCATTTTCCACTTGCTGCTCTCTTCAGCTGCAGCCAAATGAACTTAACTCTACACACAGTGATGTCATCAAATGTGATACTACTTCCCAAGCACTCATTTTAGTATTTGAATGCATGTCAATAAAAATAAACTGGCAACACGATGCCATTACACTGTGGGTAAATGTACCCAGTCACCACAAACTACACGCAGGGCTTCATGCATGTCCTAAATTGAGTACCGATAACCCACTACCTGCCTTGGATGAAGGAGTCAGCCAGGTATGGTAGGAGTTAGAGGAGTGTGTGTTAAACCGAACTAGTGCACTGACCCCCAAATCCTTTTACCACGAACTGAAAGTACGTATTTTCCTCCTTTCCTTCCCTCCTGCTCTCCTTCTCTACACCCTCGATCCCTTATGGTTCATTGGTAGAGTTTCACTATGCAGCTAAGGCTGGCCTTAAACTTAGACTCCTCCTGCCTCTGCTTCCCAAGTGCTGGCTGTTATCACCAGCATGTGTCAGCACACATGAATGGACATATTCTTTGAACTGGGCACTATGAGAATCTACACAGTAACTAAGTTAAGAAATTAGAACATTAAGATAGTCTTTAAATGGAAAAAAAACACATAAATTTTCTGGATTGAAATGTTTGCAGTGTGGCAGGTTCTGGATGTAGTCCAAGCATGAATGTCAACTCAGGAGAGACTAATCTCAGTTCCTTTGCTGACAACACATATTATTCACGAAGAAGATAGGAGAGGTGACTACCACCCATCATTCTCTGGCCAGCTTTTAGAAAATCCAGAACCACTGTGAGTGCTACAGTGTTTTAAAAAGACTTAGAGCTGGAGAGATGGCTCAATGGTTAAGAAAACAGACTCCTCTTCCAGAGGACCCAGGTTTGATTCCCAGCACCCACATGGCTGCTCACAACCACCTGTAACTCCAGTTCCAGAGGACCTGACTACCCCTTCCGGCTCCGGCAGGCACCTGGCATTGGAGCACAGACATACCATACTTGTAGACAAAACACCCAGACACAGAAAATAAAAGTTAAAAAAAAAAAATCTTTTAAAAAGTGAGAACTAGCTGGGCGGTGGTGGCGCACGCCTTTAATCCCAGCACTCGGGAGGCAGAGGCAGGCGGATCTCTGTGAGTTCGAGGCCAGCCTGGTCTACAGAGCGAGATCCAGGAAAGGCGCAAAGCTACACAGAGAAACACTGTCTGGAAAAAAAAAAAAAAAAGTGAGAACTAGTCACTTTTTTTTTAAAACTAAGAGGTGACTAATCAATTCATGTGATTAGTGGATGAACAGGTTATCTTCAGAGTGGGTCTGTTATAAAAGCCAATTTGGCAGGAGTATTGTGTGCTCTTTGTCTGTTGCCATGTGATGCCTTCTGCCCCCTGGGGACTCTGCCAGGAAGAAGGTCATCGCCAGACGCTGCCCTCAGCTTGGGCCAGAACCACAAGCCAAAGCAAACTTCTTGTCTTTTGCCGTTTGTCCAGTCTGTGGCGTTGTTACTAGCAACAGAAAATAGATTAAGATAATATCCCTGTCTCGTCTGGTCTGAAAGGACCATCCCCAGACACTAATAATGTGAGAAGCCCAACAGCAGGCATGCACAGGCTGCTGCGGGGAGGACGTGAGCTCCTCAGACACCGGCGTGGGCCAGGACCAGACTCTGAGAAGAAGAGAGAAGAGAGAGCTTACTGGCTGCGCGATCAGCTCCGCCCGCATCAGACAGTCGGCACAGTTCTGCAGCAGCTCCTGGATGGTGTTCTGGTTCTGGTGCCTGGACATGGTGCCAGTTTGACTGTGGAGACAAAGAAACCAGACAGGAGATGACTTTTATCAATTTAAAAATAATACCAAACTTTCATAAAAGTTGCAAAAAAAAAAAAATAGCACGAAAGTGGTCCTGTGAAACTCCTCACTCCATAGTTGTTCACAGGTTGATGTTCCCCCCATAAATTGTGTATGTGTGTGTCTGTGTGTGTGTGTGTGTGTGTGTGTGTGTGTGTGTGTGGATTTATTACCTTTTTCTGACTCATTTGACAATGACAGTGCCCTTTCACATAAAATATTTCAATATATATTTTCCAATAATGAAGACAAATAGTTATATAACCACAGTGCAATTGTCCAAGTCAGGGAAACGAAAATGGATATCATACTTTTTTTTTTTAATCTATAGAACTTGGTGAGGTTTTTTGTTTTTGTTTTTTGTTTTTTTGAGACAAGGTCTCACTGTGCATTTCTGGCTGGCCTGGAACTCACTATATAGACAAGCCTGGCCTCGAATTCATAGAGTTCTTTGTCTCTGCCTCACAAGTGCTGGGACTAGAGCCATGTGCCACCAAAATTCCATAGATTAACCCAAAATTGTCCTTCAAACCAATTTCCCCTCAGGTCAAAGATCTAATCCAGAACAACCTTCTGACGTGTGACCACACATGACCAGCAATGGCAGCCAGTGATCTCATCTGGCCTGTCATTGCTCATACTCCTCCTGACAGCCAAGTCCCCTGCACATGTCCTTCTACGGCAAGGTGTCAGCAGGTCAAGCACAGGAACAGGGACGTCACTAGCAAGTCCAGGAAAACAAAGGGGACAAGAGCAAGGCTAATTCTACAAAAGTATTTTCCACGTTCACACCAAGAGGCAGGAAGAGCAAAGAAATCACAGTATGAGGGAGAAGGTGGAAATTTTAAGCATATTCAGTAGCTTTAGACAGCCCTTGAATAGAAGTTTCTTCCCACAACGAGGCTCAGTCTATGTTCTTAATTTCGTGATATAAATCAAGCTGCAGCCCTGCCTGCCGCAGCTTCGCTTAAAAGAGATTTAAAGCACATCGAATTGTGTTTAATATGTGTGAATGGCTGGATGAATATGCTACAAGCTGCTGAACTTCGGGGATAGAGAGCTAGCCTAGTGGTTAAGAACATTCACTACTCTTGCAGAGGACCTGGATTCAATTCCCAACACCCACACTGGGTAGCTCATACGTGAAGTCCCTGTAACTAACTCCAACTCCAGGGACTCAAACACCCTCTTCTGGCCCCCAGAAACACCTGCATATGCACATGCACACACACACATACACATACTTTAAACAAATTTCAATTTAAAAAATGGGCAAACTTCCTCATAGGGCTTCAGAGGCTCCAACTTGTCCCAGCTTCTATCAGTTTGATGCCTTTCTATCAGAATGAAATCTGCGTGTGTCCCTCATTATCTTGTTTTAAAGGTTTATTTGGTTTTTAATTATGTATCTTAGTGTGTGCCAATCTGTGCACTTGAGAGCAGGTGCCTGCAGAGGCAGGAGGACATTTGATCCCCTGGAGCTGGTGTTGTTACAGGTGGTTGTGAGCTGCCCGACATTGGTACTAGGAACCGAACTTAGGTCTTCTGCAAGACCAGTTAATGCTCTTAACAGCTGAGCCATCTCTCCAGCCCACCCTGTAGGTTTTAAAGAAAGAATCCCACTGTTAAAAGAAATGGGGTGTTGAGCTAGGGGTTCCGTTCCATGGCACAGCATTTGCCTGGTATGTGCCCTGGGTTACAAGCTTAGTAATGGAAAAAACATTTGAGAAAACAATAGCTATAACATACCCAGATGGGGAGGCCCACATGAATGTGGGAACCTCTCCCACAGTGTCTGACTACATATTACCACACCACAGGAAAGCATTTTCTTTCTTTTTTCTGCCACCTATTTGGGGTTCCTCCCTGCAAGCAAGGCTCCCCAACAAGCCAGCACTAGCTGGATGTGGGTGAGGATCCCAGCTTTCCCTGGGAACCACTCCCAAATGACGACACTGGCTCCTTGAGGCAGGCCCAGGCAGCACACTGCCTGAGCGTCCACCTGTCAAAACCTGGACAGCCTCCCCACTCCTGCCCCGTGAGGACAACCAGTCTCGCTTCCTCTCAGCATTACACGGGAAATCTGGCAGGATTCCCACACCGCTGGGACAGAGACAAGACTACATCTGTTGTCCTAACTTGTACAGAATTCCAGCTGCCTTAGAACACTTTCCCAATGTACCTGCCAGGAAGCAGGAGGAAACGCAAGAAACAAAGGGAAAAACAGAGAAACACAGGAACCTCGTTGAGAATTCTAGGGCAAATAAGAAATCACGAAGGTCTTAGGGGAGGCTGGGGGAAGAAGATGGCTTGAGTTCAAGAGTTCAAAACCAAGCTGGGCAACAGAGAGATTCCACATAAAATAAAGGAGGAAGGAAGAAACAGAGGGAGGGAGGGAGGGTAGGAAGGATTAGGAAAGTTCTATATAATTACAATTGTTTTCTTTTTTTTTTCTTCTTCTTCTTCTTTTTTTTCTCCTTCTACTCTTTTGGTTATTTGAGACAGGGTCTCACCCCCATAGCCTAGACATGCCTGAAACTCCCTATGTAGCCCAGACTGGCTTCACTCTCATAGCAATCCTCCTGCCTCAGCTTACTGAGTACTAGGATTTACAGACAGTGGGTTTTTTTTTCTTCATTGAAAGGCAAGTACCTTTCTTCTGAAACATTTGGAAAGTTCTGTTCAGCAAGGTGGCTCGGAAGGTGATGTCCACAAAGAATGCCAGTTCTAAGCACATGAATGAAAGAGGTATCTCGCCGCACAATAAAAGTCAGACTTTCTTAGCCGATTTAACAAGGTATGCCACAGTAAAAGCTACCATAAACTGAGCCATAAGACAGACAATTAAGGGCAACTGGTATGGCATACATAAGAACTTTGTACCATCTTGGCAACTTTCTTGTAAATCAAAATCTACTTCAGAATTAAAATGTGTTAACTAGAGGGATTGGCTGGTAGAGGATGTGCTCAACATGTGCAAAGCCATGGGTTCAATCCCCAGCACCACACACACACACACACACACACACACACACACACACACACACACTAAATATATACAGATACAGGAAGTTCAAATTCAGTTATGAATAAACATATCCAGAGGGCCATACACATTTTAAGTCAATTTACAAGATGAAATTCTTTGGACAACAAAACATAAATTCTGGAGCTTCTGAAGCCCCACTATTCAGTATGCTACACAACACTCACACACGAACTGCCTCCAGGGAGAGGGGGCTGGGGAATCACACACTGGGTCAAAGCATTGGGGTTGCTCCGCTTCGTTATGCCCTCGTAGTGTGGAATACAGTTCTATTACTGGAGATCTGTTGGATCCTACCTAAGACAAGACATCTTATCCTCTTCCTGTACCCACACGTATCTGAATAGTCTTTTAAAAAAGTGGACTCTGTGTGCTGTTAATAATTTTAAAACTCTTCACCCTTTACTAAAGGCCTTGCATGCATTCACCAAATGCCCTGGACACACTAACCCTGTGTTTTGCCTTGCATCTTAGTAGATGAAGAGGGGTACACAGGAATCAAGGATCTTTCAAACTGAAACAAACAAAAGAAAGACTAAATGTTTGAATAGTGAAGGTAAGAAGCTCTGCATTGTTATTTGTCTAATTTACTGTATCCACGTGGCTGAGTGATAAGACTCTCTGCAGGATGTCTGAAATCTTGACTAACATCTATGTGTTGTTGAAGCAGTAGCTCACTCTATAGCACAGGCTAGCCCAGAAGTCAGAATGTAACCAGGCTGACTTCAAACTCATGGTAATCCTGCCTTGACCTCCTGAGTGCTGGAATTATAGTCACCAAGCTGGGTGTGAATCCTATTTTACTATTGTCTTACAAATCTATTCCACAGTACTGAAAAACTATTTTTCCCTATTCATACATATATACGGTGATGCCTAATCTATAAATGAGGTACAATAAGAGAATAATATAACAGAACTGTTAAATTTAAATATAACAATACATTGTAGTAAAGGACATTTCAAACTTCAGAATGTTTATTTCTAGATTTATCCAACTTCTTTGTTCGTTTTGTTTTTTGTACATTGGTTTTGAGACAGGATCTTAATGTGTAACCAAGGCTGGCCTCCTGCTCTCAGGGCAATCCTCCTTCTTCAGTCTTTTGAGTGTTGAGATTACAGGAGCGAGCCACTCCCCTCACCCCACTTATTTATTTATTTTTGAGACAAGATCTCATGTTCCCATGTTGGCCTCAGACCAGCTCCATGGCTGAGAGTAACCTTGAATTTCCGATCCTGCCGCTATCTCCCCTGTGCTGAGATTACAAGCGTGAGCCACCACTCCTGTCCAACGTCCACTTGGTATTTTTGGACAGTGGTTGACCACAGGCAACTCAAAGAGCAGAAAGAGAAACCATGGGTACAAGAGAGGGGTCTATTATCTCATCCTTAAAGAAAGCCTCCTTATCCAGTCTCCATTTGTAAAAAAAAATCCCACTTCTAACTGAGGTGCGGTCAAAACGAGCTTTGGAAATGGAGTGAGGTAAGAAAGAACTGGGTTCATATTGGCTCTGTCAATCTCAAAAGACAGATTCTGGCCAGCCGGGGTTAGCAACTGGGGAAGGGGGCATCCACCCTGACATTTCAGCCCCAGAGGATGCTTCACATATAGACCTGGCCGTGCTTAGTCAAGGAGAAGGGCAAGCAGAGAGGATTTTGACCTACTGGGTTAGATATTCACCTTCCTGGCATGCAGTGAGTACAGATCCCTCACCATGAGAGTTGGGGAGCAGCTTTAGGGAACACACTACCTTTTCTTTGTTTCTTTGTTTCTTTGTTTCTTTCCTTCCTTCCTTCCTTCCTTCCTTTCTTCCTTCCTTCCTTCCTTCTTTCTTTCTTTCTTTCTTTCTTTCCTTCTTTCTTTTTTTTTTTTTTTGGTATTAGGAATCAAACCCTGGTCTTCAAGCAAGTTTAAGCAAGTGTTCAACTGCTGGCATACATCACCAGTTTGGGCTTCAGCTTGCTCTGTAATCCAGTGTGGACTTTTACAATCCTCTTACTCCACCTCTGAGTGCTAGGATCAACAGGCTTCTTCCACACTCAGTTTATGTGGTGCCAGGGATGTACCCAGGGCTCTGTGCATGCTAGGCAACCACTCTGCCAACCGAGCTTCATTCCCAGCCCAAAGAGGCAAGCTTATAAATCACATTCAGAACTGAACTAGCAAGCATTCACTCAGCATCTATGTTCCACTTAAAAATGCGTTTTGTTTTATAGACGTCGAGGGTAAAAGATACCAGAAGGGGGTTAGAAAAAGAAAGCTCGTGTGGGTTGAATGATATGACTATTGACTTCTAAGGTAAAATTGATAGATGTTCTTGGGTAATTAAAGAGTCATCCTTAGAAGAGGAACTCTTCCGACATTGTTTTATCTTTCAAACTCAGAAAGACCAATGACTCATCCCGCACAGAACCTGCCTGCACAAACACTTTTAAAAATTCATTCTAAAACCTGTTTAAACAAGAATGGCTCTAAGCTTTTGTAAAAGGATGCCTTCAGCAGTGGCTAAAAGGAAAATGTGTTCTGGAGTTAAATCCAAAAACAGACCACACAATTGTGTGTGTGAACAGCATCCAGCTACGTTTGATCTCGTTTCTTAAAAAGGAAAAAGATTCCAAAATTAGCTATCTTGAAGCATTTGTTGAACATCTGCTTCCAGGATATAATAGAAAAAAAAATGATGACAGACATGAAACATTACAAGGTAAAAGTGCTTTATTTACAAAATAACTTCATAATAACTTTTATGGTTCTTTAGACATCCATGCCACCTTACTATATTTCTTCCTGTGTGTGCACAATCTCTTCCATATGTTACATCTTTCCTATCTCTCTCTTTTCTTCTTTCTCTCCCTTCTTTCTTTGTGTTGTTAGGGTCTTTTCTTTCGAGACAGGGTTTCTCTGTGTAACTTTGCGCCTTTCCTGGAACTCACTTGGTAGCCCAGGCTGGCCTCGAACTCACAGAGATCCACCTGGCTCTGCCTCCCAAGTGCTGGGATTAAAGGTGTGCGCCACCACCGCCCGGCCTGTTAGGGTCTTGTATGTATGCCTGAAATGAAGTTATATGGCTCTCTGTATTCAGATTCATCCAATAATGCCCTAAAAAAGCTCAGTAAATGTCTATTAGAAATTGCAACTACACAATGCATTAATTTTCAGGCCTAATCAATTCTCTCTTTATAATTTTTAAAGTGTCTTTCGTGTATCCTGCATTGTGAGTTTCTTTAAAGAATCTTAAGTAAAACACACACACACACACAAAACGTGTAATTTTAGCCCATTAACACTTAACTCACTTAGCATGCTAGCCATCGGCTGAGTTGTTGGATGGCCACTCCTCAGAAGCGACAGGCCCCATGACGCCTCCTCCCCAGGGCTTACCCACACTCCTCTGCCCACACTTATGCACGACTTATTTACACACAGGTGTGGCTACCCCACACCTTCATCGCCTTCCCCTCCTACACACATCTAACAACACAAGGCTTTGCACACGCAGGTGCTCAAGGCCTGCTTGTCCAGCTCAGGAGAACAGAAGAAAAACAAAGGCAAAAACGAGACAATTTGATGGCATTCAACTGATCGCCCTGATTTAGAAGTTCAGCCGGGGAGGCATATATCTCAGTCGCTGCTCACATGCACAAATGAGGGATAAAGACTCTTTCCATATAGGTTTAGATGACCAGGTCCCCTCTGACCTTAATTTTGTCCCAGTATAGGAACTGTGGCCGAGTGGTGGTGCTGGCAGTGGCACACATATTTAATCCCAGCCTTCCGAGGCAGAAGCAGTCCTGGTCTACAGAGCTAGTTCCGGGGCAGCCAGGGCTACACAAAGAAACCCTGTCTCAATAAAAATAAAAATTAAATAAATAAAATAATAAATAAAAACAAAACAAACAAAACCCATGGGGGCAGTATTTCAATAAAATGTCCCACTTCTTTTGGGGTGTTTCTCCATCATTTACTATGTGTCAAGATGAAGGGACAGACTGGCCACACCTGCCACAACCTTCACAGAGACCCCAAAGTTGACACCAGTGGAGCTCACTCCCAGCTCCACCACTCCCAGATGTACAGTCTGTGACTTTATCACGAAGCGGGAATGCTTCTCAGGCTGCTGCCTGACTGCCTGCATCTCCAACAAGTGGGAACACCCCCCCCCCCCCCCCCCAGGGGTGGGTGAGCCCTAGGTGTGTTGGTAGGGCTACAGAGTGCTGTCTACAGAGGCTCTGCCTGTGGTGGCTGCTCCTGCCTTTAAGACGTTGTTCTGAAACTTCCTTTTTGTGTTTCTGTCTTTGCCCCAAGCTATTCTTCTAAGGACAGTGTGCAGAAAAAGTAGACACGGACTTACAGGAGAAATGATTGTGATTCATACATTGAAATTCCTAAGCGTACTCTGTGAATACATACAATTTTTATGCTGTAGTGTAGCCATTAAAATAAATTTATATTTAAAAGAGGAAAAAAGAAAAAGAAGGAACAGATTGGGTATCCAGTATGTGGCATTCAGGAGTCCTGTAAGACTCAAAAACAACTGTTTCAGGCAATTAAGTGAGAATGATGTATTTTAGCAGTATAAAAGAATTCTTGAAGGAGTAAGAAAATTCAGAGAAAGATGTCTTCCTTATTTGTTTTTTTTTTAATTGTTCAGTGGAAATGACACCAAAATATTCGGTTTTTACAAATTCAATGCCCAAATAGAAATTTCTGTTTTGAAATACTTTCCTATGCAAAAACATTCATTTTACTAAACCTCAAAAAAAAGAACCATTATATATTGTCCTGTCATCCCTGAAGATGTCTGCTCCTTTGCATCCCCCAGACGGCAGATAAAGCCAGAGCTGCGATGTTTGTGTGTCAAAAATCCTATTTCCAAGCAAAACATTTGACTGTTTGCTGTTACTTTTCCCTAAGGGATCCTTGTTTGATGAAATGTAGAGTTCTCATTCATGGTTGCAAAGTAAATGAACCCATCTAACCCAAGGTATCTGTGGTGAGGTGTAAACTGTAGGTCTGAACAGCATTTTCTCTGATGTTGCTTCCAATGATGGCTCGTTGTCTTGGTGTCTTGGTCTTGGGACCTTTGGGGCTGTGGCTTCCCCCCCAGAACCACATCTGACCATTGTCAGTTTTTAAGAGTCAGGGCCACTGAGACCCAGAAGGACGGAGAAGGAGAGCTGAGCAGGGAGCAGAACTCCCAGCCACTCATCCAGACCGAAACACTTCCAAAATCTTCGAGAAGTTCCTCATCTGGAAAGACTGGTTATGCGAGTCAAGGTGGACTCACAAAGTCACACCCAGCTTCTTCTCTTTGCTCCACCTTAAGAAGTCAGCACTGAGACATCACACCATCAGCGGATCTTCTCTTCCCATTTCAATCTCCTAAACTACAATGAAACCATGCCCATGTTTAGAAAAAAAATAAACTACCGTCGAAAGCTGTTTTGTCCTATTAAAGAACAATCAGCCGGCATCATATACAGAATCAACAATTAGTCTGTGTAATACAGAACCATGTTGGGTGGGGTTTTTCTAAGCCCATGAAACGCCTCATAAGAGTATTAACAAAAATAAAGCAATGCATTGGGCATAAGTATCTTACCAAATGCAGAATGAGGATGCAACAGAATTAAAATGAAGTTAAACGTTGTGTTGGCTAGAAAAAGTTTGCAGGTAGAAAAGATGAATTCTAACGACAGAGGTTTGATCTTTTCTCAGACAGTGTGATAATCTGGATAATAAATTAAACCACTCGTTAGCTGTAAGACCTTGGGCAAAGTGTTTTAACTAGTTTAACCTCAGTTTTCCATCTGTAAATTGGGATGTTGGTTGTGAGGTTTGCGACTGCATGAGGCTTGCATAGTATCTGGCTTATCGCAAGTGTGTAAGCAGGTGATGGGAACTATTGTTAAAAATAGATCTGTTTTACATACAATTCACCTAGGTTTAATAACACTGCTAATGTTATCTGATGTATATTGAATTTACCTGAATTTTATTTTACCATCATTTAAAAAAAAATTTAGGATATGCATCCTCTGAGTTACCGAGGCTCTGAGCTTTGTGTGTCCTCAGACTCTCTTAACATCTCACATCAGGTGACATTGTGACCCCACCTGGGCAGTGTCTACTTTCCCGTACGGCACCACCCCCCACACCCAGACTTCCCTTTCGTCCTTCTGCAGCGGGGCAATGGCCATCTCACCCAGACTTCTGGTAGGTTGTACACATGGCACTACCCTCCACAGAGCTGTCACAGAGGCAGCCCTCCTGAGGCTCAGTGACCACCATATCTCCCAGTGCCCAAGAATGCGGGCAAGTCTGGCGGCAATGAAAACCTGGCATGGATCCCATCTCCAGCCAAATCCCTCCGCCAGGTTTTCCCAAAAACCTTCCTCCTTTCCCCTTGCTGTTTTCCACTTTTCAGTGAATGTTCAACCAGGAGCCCACTCTACATACGTCTTGAACTTTGCCCATGCTTTACCCATCTATACCTGCTGAATTACTACACTAAGTAAACACCACTTTTTTTTATAAAGTCTCACCAATGCCCCATGACAAATGTTATCTCTACTTGTGAAAGCTTTTTACACACCTCCAACTTGTGTGTGTGTGTGTGTGTGTGTGTGTGTGTGTGTGTGTGTGTGTTGCAAGGGATGGAAGCCAAGGACTTGAGAATCCTAGGCAAGCACTATAGCGCCAGGCTAAACCCTCAACTCTACCCTTTCATATCCTTTCCAACCATCCTGAGTTGCATGGTCTCAGGGTACACACTCCTCTCATGTTTTCTGTTTGTTCACCTTAACTCTCCAGAAACTTCACACATGCATCCAGCAAATGCTCAGAAAATACTTGCTAAGTCAATGGGGAAAAATGGAATTTTACATACATTAACATGTAATAACAGCCTGTTCAGTCTAGAAGTTGATGTGGAAAGACCAAGGTGAGGCTAGGTAATCCTTAATGGTCCATTTCACTCTGAAGTTTAGAGGCTTGCTTCTTGTTAGTTTTGATTTATTTTATTGCTATTATTATTGTTATTATTATTATTATTATGTTTTGCTGTGCTGAGGATGGAGTATGGTAAGCAAGAACTCTTCTCCTAAGCCACATTCTCAGCCCCCATTTTGGTTTTGAAATAATGAGATCTGGATAAGAATAAGCCTTAGCATTACAACCACATATTTCTGAAGCTTAATGCCTACTGCCTTTAATCCGTCCCCAAAAATCTACACTTGGATTAGTTGAAAAGCTGAGTGTGAGATTTGGTTACTTCAGTGACAAATATATTTTGGTGATCAGTATTGTATTTTAGCTACAAGAATAAGATTCCAGGAATTCTGCTTTAATTGAAAGGAGCATTAGTATGATGTCTTATGCAAGAAAAAACAATCCAAAATTTATTTTCAAAATTCGTGCCTTTTATATTAGCAAGTGTGTAAAACTTACTAACCATCCGTTAAGTGGAACAGAAGGAGAAGTTGAAGTAGATATAGATTCCATCTAACCTAAAATAAACACAGGACTGGGGGTGCTGGGGGAAAGGAGCAGGAACTGCACTGTGATGTAAATGTGATCTAAGAGTTAGTAATGAAAAAGAGACAGAGGAGAGACAAAATTTCGATGGCAAAAATAAGATCCAGGTTCTCTACAGACAGTGGTTGACATAAGGAAGAGCTACGTACACTTATTTTAAAAATCACCAATCTAATTCAACCCGTAGAGACAAGTAAGTTTCAATTCAACTAGTAGTTTCTAAACTGAGTTTTGTACAGAGAGGAAGGAAAAAATACATAAATTTTATTTAGGGAAAAAACTTATTAAATTCTTAATCGTTCATTTAGCACAGGTCCCAGCTCTGTCAGGCTGACAGGGCCTCCTGTTTCTGCTGAGCCTAAGCCATGAACAAACAGCTCCCTCCACACAGAACTAAAATGCTACCAGAAAAACAGGTCTGCGTGCATGGTCCGACTCCCCACTCAGTCTCCATTAATTGAAAATGCAGAAGTCAGCATTTACGGGCCATTTTCTATTCAGCTGCACCAAGACAGGTCCAGCAGGCTTGGGGGAGGGGCTCTATCACCTGGGGCTCAAGAGAAGAGTGACAGCCTCTGACTCAAGGCCCACCCCCTGACACAGCGTGGCCGCTGACAAACATCAATCCTTAAGGGGAAAAAATCCTTTCTCGAAGTGAGGTCATTTTCCACTTTGGTCTCTTTTCCCTTCCAGAAGATACAACGTCGACAGGTTTATAAACAGGCTTTCCTTTGTGTGTGTTGGGGGCGGGGGGGGGGGGCGGGGGGGGGCGCACAAAAATGCTGCCCAACGATAAAACATCCTCCCTCCACCAAATTAAATGTTTTAGAGAAGAATCCTAATAAAACATGTATCACAGTTCACATATCGATGAATAAATTAAAAATATTACTTCTCTATAAAACTTTAAGAAGCCAACCAAGGAAGTAAAATATCCAATTACTAGGCACTGATGGTTGTCATTTTAAGAGAGATGGGGTGTAACAGATCAGGAGTAGAACACTGGCCTACCGTGTGCAAGGCCTTGGGTTTGATTCCCAAGACAGCAAAAATAACAAAAGATAAGAAACCTAGGCTAGTAGAAGCAGACTAAATAATAAGACTAATAATAACAAAAATTTGGTTCATAAAGTGTTGAAAAGAACTACTAAAGAATTCCTACATATTCTGTCCCAGACTAAAATTGCGTAATCCACACATTGAAAAAAAGGGGGGCGGGGGGCTCCTTAATTCCGGGAAGGCTAAGACAGAAAGGAAATTTGAGATTTAGGTGGCTGGCCAAATTTTAAAATAAACTTTAAAAACCAAGTTTTCAAATCTGGTGTTCCCAGACACAATCGTTCATGGAAATCCCCGGGCACATTTTGTTCAGAAAACAAAGATCTCTAAAGAAAAGTACCCTGACGCTCGAGAAACAAATTTAAACAGAAATCAGGTTGCTACTGGAAAGACCGCCGGGTCTCTAAAACTGCTTGCAAAACAAAACTCCGCCGGAGCCATCAGGTTTCTCCTCCTCCGCCTGCGGGCACAGCGCAGCGGAAGTATTCAGGTAGTGGGAGAGCCGCCTCTTTCCCAGAGGCGCGACCAGGGCAGGGCTGGGAAGGGGCGGGTCGCAGAAGTCTCACGGCTCACGTGGGCTTACCGAGAGCTGCTCTGGGGACTGTGTGAAAGGATGCTCATTACCTTCTCCCACCCACCCGTGACTCCCTCGCTGTATTTACCCGACCGTCCCGCGAGGAGGACCCAGCCCTTTGAGCCGTGGGTTCCTCTGCGGCTCCTGGGCTAGGGCGCCACAGTGCTTTCTCCGGGGTCACCCTCTCATCCAGAACTTGAGCCCACTCTATACAGATCAAAGAGATGACTAATACCTATTACAAATTCACCCAGGAGACGTATCCGATTTTTTTTTTT
>CABHPP010001309.1:7426-45190 GCA_902168425.1 Peromyscus attwateri
CCCAGTTGTTTGTTTGTTTTTTAATGTTCCTAAGGCAAGTAACTTTAATGTCCTAGACCTCAGGTTCCTATCTATACAGTAGAGGTGGTAAATTCTGCCTCACAGTATTTGTGTACAAATTAAATATAAGACATATAGCCAATACTAGATATGGGGGCCTATGTCTGTAATCCTAGCATTTGGAAGGCAGCAACAGGAAGATCACTGCAACTTTAAAGATAGCCTTTCTACCATAGTGGGTACCAGGACAGTCTAGGCTACAGGCAAAACAAAAAGTAAATAAATTGTTTAGTACAATGCTCATAGTAACTACTCAAAAAAAAAAAAAAGTCCATTTCTCTTTTCCTTTTTTTGAGTCTGCTGGACCTGGTGAACAATTCTGAAGTGGGGAGTGTGGAATTGGGAGATGATAGCTATGAAATATAGACGTAGATGAAGAAAAAGAGACACAGGATAGCTTTGGGAGGGTTCTGGGTCAATACCACAGACACTGAGTTCATTACTTACAGCCTTTATATACCCAAAGCACGAGGGGCAGAAAGACCTCCCCCTTTCAAGGACATCACAGTTTAAGGTACAAAGTACAATCAAGTGTAAACACCTCCTTAGTACGAAGATATCTGGTGCCCAGCCTTATGGCAAATCATCCTGTAATTAGGCCAAAACATACTATGATGCAGCTTTTGGGGAGGGGAACACAGACGGACAAGCTTGGACTCTCTGACCTTGAGTCAAGAGGAAAAGAAGCCAGGAGCTGGGCTCTCTGTGGGTTCCCACACCTTTAAATATAAAAGAATGATTTTGTGTCTGTGTGTCACAAACTAGTCCCTTGATTTTAAGAATCTTTCATTGCCCCTTTGTAAACCATATTTCTTCCTGATGGAGAAAAATATGAGAGCACTCGAGTTTTTTTATGTAGGCACTTAGTGCTTGTGAACTTGCTTCTTAGACCCACCCTCATTGTGTCCCATAAGTTTGGATATGTTGTGTTTTCATTCTCATTCAATTCTAAAAAGTTTTCATTTCTTGATTTGACCCATTTTTCATTCAATAGTGAGTTTTTCAGCTTCCGTGAGTCTGTAAACTTTCTGCTGTTTCTGTTGTTGATATTCAGCTTTAATCCATGATTGTCAGATAGGATGCAGGGTGTTGCTGCAATTTTCTTATTTTTTCTGTCCAAGTATGTGATCAGTTTTGGAGAAAGTTCCATGGCTGCTGAGAAGAAAGTATACTCTTAAGTGTTGTTAGGTCTATTTGACTTATGACATCATTTAACACCAGCATTTCTCTGTGTGAGGGTTAATATGTGGTTTTAGCTGTAGTAGTGTTTCTTTTATGAACTTGGGTACCTTTGTGTTTGGTGCATAAATGTTTAGAACTGCAATATCCTCTTGGTGGATTTTTCCTTTAATGAGTATGTATTATCCTCACCTATCCTTCTTGGTTAGTTTTTGTTTGGAGTCTAGTTTGTTATTATAATGGTGGCTATGCCTGCTTGCTTCTTGGTCTATTTGCTTGCAATGTCCATCCTTTGACCCTGAGGCAATGTCTGTCTTTGATGGTGAAGTGCACTTCCTGGATGTAGCAGAAAGACAGATCCTTGTTTGTTTGGTTTGGTTTTGGTTTTTTGACCCGGGGTTTCTCTGTATAGCTCTGGCTGTCCAGGAAAACTTGCTCTATTGACCAACCAGGCTGGCCTCAAATACAGATCTGCCTGCTTCTGCCTTCTATGCCACTAAGCCCAGCTTGGTTTTTTTTTTTTTTTCCCCTTCTTGATCTTGGGTTTTTTGTTTGTTTGGTTGGTTGGTTTTTGTTTTTTGTTTTTTTTTTGAGAGAGAGACAGGGTTTCTCTGTGTAGTTTTGGTGCCTGTCCTGTCCTGGATCTCGCTCTGTAGACCAGGCTGGCCTCCAACTCATAGAGATCTGCCTGGCTCTGCCTCCCAAGTGCTGGGATTAAAGGCGTTCACCACCACCACCACCACCACCACCACCACCACCACCACCACCGCTGCCGCCCGGCTTGATCCTGTTTTCTAATCTAGTCTGTTAATTGTGCCTTTTTATTGAGGAACTTATGAGACTATAAATACTAGAAGTTAGCAATGGGCAGTGTTTATTGATTCCTGTTGTTTTGTTATGGTGTGGGCTTCCCCCACCCTTTCTTTTCATTTGCTGGTGTGGGGTTATTTATTCCTGTGGTTTTTTTTGGTGTGATATTTGACTTGGTCTGCTTCCCCTTGCAGCTTTTAATATCCTTTCTTCTGTATGCTTAGTGTTTTATTATGTGTCATAGGGAATCTCTTTTCTAGTCTTATTTGGTGTTCAGTATGCTTCTTATACCTTTATAGGTGCCTCCTTCTTTAGATTGGGGAAATTTTTTCTATGATTTTTTTTTTTTTCCTCTTGAGACAGGGTTTCTCTGTGTACCCCTGGCTGTCCTAGAACTCACTCTAGACCAGGCTGGCCTCTAACTCAGAGATCTACCTGCCTCTGCCTCCCAAGTGCTGGGATTAAAGGCCACCACTGACCAGCACTATGATTTTATTAAAAATAAATTCTGTTTGACTGGGTGGTGGTAGCACACGCCTTTAATCTCAGGGAGGCAGAGGCAGGTGGATCTCCTAGTTCAAGGCTGCCTGGGCTACAGAGTGAGTTCCAGGACAGGCACCAAAACTACACAGAGAAACGCTGTCTCGAAAAAAAAAAAAAAAAAAAACTGTTTATTTTCATGTCTTGAACTAATTTTCATTATTTTAATCAACTGTTTGTGTTTTCACAGTCTCCATTAAGGCATTTATTCATATCCTCTTTAAGGTCCTTGAACATATTCATAATTGTTATCTTGAAATCTTTGTTTTGTGCTTCAGCTAAATTGCATTTCTCAGGGTCTGTTGCCATAGGTGTTGCTGACTTCTGGAGGAGGTATATTGTCTTGGCTGTTCATGTTTGTATTCTTGTGCTGGATCTAGGCATCGGGGTTACGATATTTGAGGTGTTTTTGGTGGTGTAGATATATGGTCTTGTCTTTGTTGGGTGGGTGTTCCGTTCTTTGGAATAGCTATTGCCCTCTCTGGGTCCTAGGCAGCTGTGGTAGCTATGGGGTCCCTGGTCGAGAGTACTTTCTGAGGGTGGACCAATGCCACAAAGGAGTGGAAATAGGTTGGAGGAGAGGCTGATACAGGCCATGGAAAAGAGCGAGGGGGACTAGGGCCTGCACCAAGATGTGGAGTCCCTGGGGAGTAAAGGTAGGGCTCTGGCAGGTAGGAGAAAGAGTAAATCTAAAGAAATAGGAATGAAGCCAGGCATGATGGCACATGACTTTAATCCCAGCACTCGAGGCAGAGGTAGGTGGATCTCTATGAGTTCAAGGACAGCCTGATCTTCTAAGGTCCAGGACAGTCAGGGCTACACAGAGAAACCCTGTCTCAAAAAAAAAAAAAAAAATGAAAGAGCTAGGGAGACCCTGGATCTGCACCAAGAGGCAGAATTCTGAAGGAAAGGGAGATGGGTGGGGAAGAGGGACTCCTGTAGACAGTCAGTCTGCAGTAGGAGGAAGAGTAAGTCTGGGGAGATCAGAATAGAGGACAGGAGGTACAGTAAAATCACCTACCCGCATCTCAGCCCAGTGTTGGCCACTGTGGGTCCATGGTAGAAAGCATTTCTGTGGATTGGTGACAGGCAGGAATGGAGATGAGCCATAAGGGAAAGCTGAGAAGATTGGTGGCCTAGTGGGATGCCTTCAGTGTAATGCCTTTCGTTTCCATTCTCCCAGATAGTTATGACCAGAGCTCACTTCAGGCAGTTCAATTGGAAGATGGCACAACAGCGTACATCCACCATGCAGTGCAAGTCCCACAGTCTGATACCATCTTGGCAATTCAGGCTGATGGGACAGTGGCAGGGCTGCACACTGGGGATGCTACAATTGATCCAGATACCATTAGTGCTTTGGAGCAGTATGCGGCAAAGGTATGGTACTTTGCAACTTCAATACCATCTCTGGACCAGGGGTGTAGTTGAGTCGTTACGGTGTTTGTCGTGACATGACGAAACCCTAGAGTCAGCACTAGCACTGCATAAACCAAATGTGGTGACACACACCCGCAGTTCAGGAGTTCATTGTCATCCTTAACTACCTAAAAGTTGAGGACCAGCCTGGGATACATGAGACCCTGTCTCAAAGACAAAGCAAACAAAAAAACACCACCAAAAAGAAGAAGCAGGGCTAGGGAGATGGCTCAGCGGTTAAGGGCCCTGGCTGCTCTTCCAGAGGACCCAAGTTCAATTCCCAGCACCCACATGGCAGTTCACAACTGTCTGTAACTCCAAGATCTGACACCCTCACACAGACATAACAGTAGGCAAGACACCAATGCACATAAAATAAAAATAAATAAATTATAAAAGAAAGAAGAAGTAAAAGTAGCAGCTAGCAATTTAAAATAAAAAATATGAGTCGGTACTAAAGAATTCAGCGTTTCGTTTCTTTTCAAATACGTGAATGCCAGGAGTGTAGTGCATGCTTATAGATGGATCACAGGTTTAAAGACAAACTTGGGCTGCATAGTAAGATCTTGTCTCAACAACAATTAAAGAAATGCATAAAGAGGGCTAGAGATAGAGAGATGGCTCAGTCAAGAACACTTGTGCTGGGTGATGGTCGTGCACAGCTTTAATCCCAGGTAGAGACAGGTGAGTTCGAGGCCAGCCTGGGCTACAGAGTGGGTTCCAGGACAGCTAGGGCTACACAGAGAAACTTTGTCTCAAAAACCAACAACAACAAAATAAAAAAAGAAAGAACACTTGTTCTTGCATAGGACGCACGTTTGACTCCTAGAACCCAATCCAAAACTCCAGTTTCAGGGGATCCAAAACCCTCTTCTGACCTCCACAAGCACCAGGCACTGCAGTTGGGTTGGTATACTGACATTCATGAAGGCAACAGACCCATGAAATAAAATTTAAAAATTAAAAAAAAAAATAATTGGGGAAGAATAACTGATTGAAGTAAACTTTAAAAAAAAAAATAAAGAGTTGATAATTTATGGTAGGAGGTCAAGGATGAGTTCCATAAAGGATATAATAGAGTAGAATTCAGAAGTAAAATTAGAGATTAGGGCTGCAGAGATGGCTCAGAGGTTAAGAGTGCTGGCTGCTCTTCCAGAGGTCCTGAGTTCAATTCCCAGAACCCACATGGTTCTATATCTATATCTATATATAACTATCTATAATGAGATCTGATGCCCTCTTCTGGCGTATAGGCATACATGCAAACAGGACACTGTATACATAATAAATAAATCTTCAGAAAAAATTAAATTAAATAAAAAAAAAGAGAGAGAGAGAAGAAGTGGGGAGGATTCTTGACGTTTCTGCCTGTACTAAAAGTGTACATTTCATATATTTAAAAGTTTGGGCGTAGGGAGAGAGGGTATGGAGATATGGCTATAATCCCAGCATCAGGGATGTAGAGGCGGAAAGATCAGGAATTCAGGTTCATCCTTAACTATATAATGAATTCAAGATCAGACTGGACCACATGAGGCTCTGTCTCACCTCCATACCCCAATTTGGGGGAGCTAATGGTATGGTTCAGTGGTAGAGTGCAAGGTACTTGGAGCCTTGGGTTCAGTCCCCAGCACCATGATAACAGGTAAATAATAGTTGGTTACTTTTTAATTTGGGAGGGTTTTTTTTGTTGTTTGTTTTTTGGTTTTTTGAGACAGGGTTTCTCTGTGTGGTCCTGATTGTCCTAGAACTCGCTCTTTAGAGCAGGCTGGCCTCAAACTCAGAGATTCACATACTTCTGCCTCCTCAGTGATGGAATTAAAGATGTGTGCCACCACTGCCTGGCTGGGAGATTTTTAAGAATGTGCAATGATAGCTGATAATAAATCTGCATGTTACCCAGCCTAAACCATTATCAAAATATAAAACCTGGGGCTAGAGCTCCTTTGTACAATCTTGTCTAAATGAAACCTTTTAAAGCTTACTTTTATTCTTTTAGGTTTCCATTGATGGGAGTGAAAGTGTAACAAGTACAGGATTGATTGGAGAGAATGACCAAGAGAAAAAAATGCAGGTATGTAAAGCTGAGTCCTGTTAGCTGAAAAAAAAATTTATTATTTTAAATTGTGTGTGTGCACTCACACATCTGGATGTCTGTGTGTTCAGGTACCTATGAGTACTGGTGCCCCTATAGGCTCAGAGGCATGTGATTTCCTTGAAGTTGGAGTTAAGGTGATTATGAATTGCCTGATGTGTTAGGAACTTGGGTCCTCTGGTAGCCATTTGCAATTTTTATGGTTTTAGAATTTCTGGGGTTTGTTTTGCTTTGTTAGCAATACTAGGGAAAAAATGACCCTCTACTGAATCTAAGTGTAGACTAGGATCCCATGGATTTTATCTCTTATGGGAGATTGAAATGACCTGACACCCTCTTTATCACTGCTTTTGAAATAGAAAGAAATACATTTGACATTGCCTTGAGGTTCCATTTCCTTTAGACAAAAGACAAAAGAAAAAAGTATAGCTGCTGAGTTGGATTCCTTGAGTATGTCAGGAAATAACCAGGTACAATGGAAATTTTATTTACTTTGCATATTTTTAAGTAGGTTCTCACTGTATAGCTGAGCCTTAATCTCATGATCCTCTGCCCTCAGCGTCCCTAACCCTGGGATTTCAGGCATGTGCCACAACACTGACATGCATCCTGGTTTTCTAGGTGTAAATGGATCTGTGAGCTCAAAATGTGCACTCTTTTAGTGTCCCTTTTGACTATTCCAGAGCACTGACTTCATTCAGCCTTAGAACAGAAAGAACCTTCCTAATTTGAAGTGCTGGACTCTTAGCAAAATGATGTTCTGAGTTGTAGCTCATAATATGGTTTCATCTTTTTGTAGTTAGATTTTTCTTTGGGCTGCCTTCTCACAAATAATGACACGGAGACTTACTATTAATTATGAAAGCTTGTCCTTAGCTTAGGCTTGTTCTCAACTAGCTCTTGTAACTTAAATGAACCCATTTATATTCATCTACATTCTTCCACGTGGCATTACCTCTTTTCCCTCTCACACCTCCTATTTCCTTGTCTTGCTGGTGAATTTCATCTCTTGTATTTCTCTCTCTCTCTCTTTTTTTTTTTTTTTTTTCTTTCGAGACAGGGTTTCTCTGTGTAGCTTTGTGCCTTTCCTGGATCTCGCTCTGTAGACCAGGCTGGCCTTGAACTCACAGAGATCCACCTGCCTCTGCCCCTGAGCGCTGGGATTAAAGGCGTGCGCCACCACCACCACCGCCTGGCTTGTATTTCTCTATAAGTACCTTAAGTCATATTTTTTTTTCTAGATTGTCTTACAAGGACATGCTACAAGAGTAACTCCTAAATCTCAGCAGAGTGGAGAGAAGGCATTTCGGTGTAAATACGATGGATGTGGCAAACTCTATACAACAGCTCATCATCTTAAGGTATATAAGAGAGAAGTAGCTAGTCACAGACATACTACGGCAGGCACTGTTCACTCCCATTCAGAAGATACACACACTCACACTCAGAAACACGAGTCCGGACAGGCTCAATAACTATCTGTTCTCTAAGAGCTTGGATGATTTATCTCTGTATCCCTAATTCCAGCATATTCACTGGCAGATATCTATATTAAATTAAATACAATTAGTACATTTCAGTTATGGGACTTACATAGTTTTCTTTCTTTCTTTTTCCTTTTTCTTTTTTGAGATAGGGTTTTCTCTGTGTAGCCCTGGCTATACTGGAACTCACTCTGTAGATCAGGCTAGCTTGGAACTCACAGAGATCTACCTGCCTCTGCCTCCAGAGTCCTGGGATTAAAGCAAACTTAACATAATTTTATGAGAGTTGTGTTTTGTCACTAGAGTAGAAGTGAGTCACTACAATCTAGCAGAAGTTAGTGTTTAACCTGTGATTAGTGACATGGCTCAGTGATAGAGCAGTTGTCTGTTATGTACAGGCCGTGGGTTCAATCATCAGCATTGTAGAAGGAAAAGACTATCCCATTTTTCAAATATTTGAGCAAAGGATTCTCTTCGCTTATTTATTTTTCTTACAAATGCAGGGTCTTAGCTAGGTGATGGGGGCACACACCTTTAATCCTAGCACTCAAGAAGTAGAGGCAGACGGATCTCTGTGAGTTCAAGGCCAGCCAGGTCTACAAAGCGAGTTCCAGGACAGCTAGGGTTGTTACACAGAGAAACCTTGCCTCCAAAACAAAACAAAAAAGTATCAAGGGTCTTAAATTTGCTAGGCCAGTGTTCTACCATTGTCCTATGTCTCCAGCCCTTGGTTTTTTTGAGACAGCATCTCACTGTGTAGCTTAAGTTGACTTCTGATTTCTATCCTTCCTTCTCTACCCTCTAATTTCTGGCGTTGTAGGAATATGCCACCACACCCAGCAATATTAATTCGGTGGAGGGCTATTTTTAAGGTGTATTACTACTATACCTAGCCTCAATATTTTTATTTTAATTACAACAAAACACAATAGAATATACCATGACTTTTAACCAATAGCTCAGATTTAATGAGTAACTTACCTTCTGTAAGGAAGTATATTTGGAACAGTGACCTTAGAGCATATCTCTCATACTTATCAATATATAACTTTGGCATGTTAGGTGACCTCTTGGTACCTCATTTTCCCTTATCTGTAAAACTGTTTGCCAGGCAGTGGTGACACACACCTTTAATCCCAGCACTCAGATTTTAATCCCAGGCAGATTTCTCTGAATTCAAGGCTGGCCTGGTCTACAAATTGAGTTCGAGAACAGCCAAAACCCTGTCTCGAAAAAAACAAAACAAAAACTGGTTATCTCAGGCTGGGAATGTCACTCACTCAGTAGAGTACTTGCCCGGTCCTGGATTCATTCTCCAGTCCCACATAAACTGGTCATGGTGACACATACCCTTAATCAATGCTCAAGGGGTAGAGGCAGAAGCCTCAGAAGATTAAAGTCACCCTCACTGCAAAGCCAGGCAGGGATGGATGAGACTATCTATAACATAACACTTTCTTACAGAGAGGTTGTGAAAATTAAATAAGTTAATACTGTTCATATAAATTACTAAAAAGAATGAACCCATTAAAGGTTCAGTGAATATTGGCATAAGTACTCATATGTCGTAGCAGCCTTCAACGGTGGCTGCTATTTTACCTCACTTTACAGAGAGGGCATTGAGGCTTAGAAAGGCAGGTGCAGAGTTGGAAATGTAGCTCAGTTAGTAGAGTGTAGCTGGAATTTTCTTTGGGCCTCCAACCAGCTCCCAAATTAAGACAGAGACTTATTATTAATTATGAATGCTTGACCTTAGCTTAGGCTTGTCCCACTAGCTCTTTTAGCTTAATTTAGCCTGCATCTATTCATCTATGTTTTGCCTTGGGACTGTTTACCTTTCTTTTACTCTATGTCCTACTTTCCTGCTTCCTCTGTATCTGGCTGGATGGCAGCTGGCATCTCCCTGTGGTCCCCTTTTCTTTCTTCCTCGAGCCTCAATTCCTCCTCCTATTTACTCTCCCTATCTGGAAGTTCCACCTGTACCTCTTCCCTCACTATTGGCCATTTAGCTTTTAATTAGACCAATCAGATGCCTTAGGCAGACAAGGTAAAATAGCAACACATCTTTACATAATTAAACAGTTCCACCTATACCACCTCCCTCACTATTGGCCATTTAGCTTTTTATTAGACCAATCAGATACCTTAGGCAGGGAAGGTAATACAACAACACATCTTTACATAATTAAACAAATGCAACACAACTTTACATAGTTAAACAAATATTCTGCAACATAACTTTACATAGTTAAACAAATACTCTGAAACATAAACAAATGCAATACTCTTTGCATAGTTAAATGTTCTGCAACATTAAGAAATGCAACACATCTTTGCATAGTTAAACAAATATTCCAAAACAGAACAGTGCTTGACTAACATGAATAAGATCTATCTCTAGCACCCCATAAACTGGGTGTGGTGGTACATACCTGTCCCAGTACTCAGGAGGATCAAGAGCACAAGGTCATCCTTGCCTACAGAGAGAGTTTGAGGCCATCGTGGAATACATGAGACTGCAGCTCAGATAGATAGGTAAGTAGGTAGGGAGAGAGACAGAGAGAAAAACAGGTACCCAAGGCCATTCCTCTAGTAGTGTAGCCTTGCTTCAGATTTGAGATGCATGGCTTTCTAGCACAGGTTGCATGCCACAATTCACTTTGAGAAACCTGTTGCTCTCTTCCTCATTCTCATCATGCACATGTGTCATAGTAGTTCCTGTGACCACTCTAAAAGCACTCAAATGATCCTGTTTCTTAGTTTAAATGAGTCCTTGTTGCTATGTAACATTTGGGTCTACATTGAGAATTACTGGGCTATAGTTTTTGTGGAAAAGCTTTTTTTTTTTTTAAGTATACAATAGTGTTATTGTTTGTTTTTGCTCTTTTAGGGGGCCCACCACCCACTTCCCAAATAAATCACACACAGAGACTTATTCTTAATTATAAATGCTCGATCTTAGCTTGGCTTGTTTCTAGCCAGCTTTTCTTAACTTTAAATTAACCTGTCTGTCTTTTGCCTCTGATCTTTTACCTTTCTCTGTTTCTTTCTTTTTCTTTTCTTTTTTTTTAATAATTTATTTAATTTTATAAATTTATAAATAAATAAAATAAATTGGTGTGTGGGTGTCAGATCTCCTGGAACTGGAGTTACAGACAGTTGTGAGCTGCCATGTGGGCACTGGGAATTGAACCTTGGTCCTCTGGAATAGCAGCCAGTGCTCTAAACCACTGAGCCATCTCTCCAGCCCCTCTATTCCTTGTTTTGTTGGTTTTTCGAGACAGGGTTTCTCTGTGTAACAGTCCTGGCTGTCGTGGAACTCAGTATGTAGACCAGGCTGGCCTCAAACTGATTCCCCCTGCCTCTGCCTCCCACGTACTGGGATTAAAGGAGTGCACCACCACTGCTGGCTCCTTTCTTTATTTCTTTTGTTTTTGTTTTTGTTTTTCAAGACAGGGTTTCTCTGTGTAGTTTTGGTGTCTGTCCTGGATCTCGCTCTGTAGACCAGGCTGGCCTCGAACTCACAGAGATCCACCTGGTTCTGCCTCCCGAGTGCTGGGATCAAAGGCATGTGCCACCACCGCCCAGCTCCTTTCTCTATTTCTTATACCTTTCTTTCTTACTCCATTGCTGGTTATATAACTGGGTGGCTGGCCCCTTGCGTCCTCCTCTCCTCTCTTGCTCCTTCTCTGGTTACTTCCTCTTTCCTCCGAGATTTCTCCTATATATTCTCTATTCCTGCCAGCCCCGCCTATTCTTTCTCCTGCCTTGCTATTGGCCATTCAGTTCTTTATTAAACCATCAGGTGTTTTAGACAGGCACAGTAACACAGCTTTACAGAGTTAAACAAATATAATAGAAACATAAGTAACACACCTTAAAATAATATTCTACAACACACTAGGATTAATGATATAGCTCAGTGATAGCTATGGCATCTCATATCTGAGGCCCTGGGTTCAATCCCTAGTACTGTGAAAAGAAAAAGAAGGGGGGAAAGAAGCATAAAACAAAGTCATTTACTAGTAGAGGAAAAAATAGATTTAACTTGAAAATATCTTTGTCACAGAACATGGAAAGGAAACAGAATCATGCTTGTGTTTTAATAACAGGTCCATGAACGTTCACACACAGGAGACCGGCCTTATCAATGTGAGCATTCAGGCTGTGGGAAAGCATTTGCGACAGGTAAAAACATAAATTTTCTTTGCTTCTTAGTTCAGTGGGGGATTGCCCAGGGCAAACCAGAGGCGGGACCCCTTTCTGTTTTCTGAGACCACAGAAGCACATGATCAGTTTTTGAGTCATACTTTTTTTATATTTGTATATACATGTGCCTGCATGAATTTATGTGCACCATGTATGTGCAGATTCCCCTATAAGCCAAAAGAGGTGATTGGATCCCCTGGAACTGTAGTTGTGAGCCACGTGATGTGGGTGCTGGGAACCCACACCTATGTTCTCTGCTACAGCAGTATGCACTCTGAACTGCTAAGCCATCTATCCAGCACTTCAGTCTTTTTCCTAATTGCCTCTTGTCCTGCTTGCTCTGGACCTCCCTCTGTGTTATCATTTTTCTCAAAGATCTAGCTCTGCCTACATATTTGCTGCTCCTCATTCCATCCTCTACTTTCTTCTACCAGGAAAACTAAAAGCCGTGCGTTAAAAGCCAGGTATGGCGGTGCACAATTTTAATCCCAGCACTGGGGAGGCAGAGGCAGACATTTTGCTATTAGTTTGAAGCCAGACTGATGTGTGTAATGTGTCCCAGGCCAGCCAACGTTACAAGCCAAGGCTGCCCCCCCACCCCAAATGCTGACTTAAAATATAACTAATACAGCCCTAGAGAGCCATAGAGAATTGAGCCAAGTGTCATGGGGGTGCTGGGAATCCAACCCAGATCCTCATTACATGAGTAACAAGTGCCCTGAATCACTGAGCCAGCTCTCAAGCCCCACCCTTTTTAACATTTGGTTTTTCTGTTTAGTTTGTTTTTGAGGCATTGTCTCACACTGTATCCCAGGCTGGCCTCAAATTGATGACGGTCCTCCTATTTCAGCTTCCTATATATTGGGATTACAGGCATGAGCCACCACACGTAACTTGCCTCATATATTTTTAATAGTCGTGCTATTAAAAATTTTATTTTTATTTTATTTTATCCTGGTTATTTGCTGTATATTCCCATAAGTTACTCTCCAAATACTTGTTTAGAGGAGTACTGTATTGCTAAATTTCTTTTTCTTTTCTTTTTTGTTTTTCAAGACAGGGTCTCTTTGTGTAACCCTGGCTGTTCTGGAACTCAATCTGTAGACCAGGCTGGCCTCAAACTCACAAAGATCTGCCTGCCTTTCCCTTTCAAGTGCTGGGATTAAGGATGTGTGCCACCACCACCTGGCACTAAATTTCTTTAAAATTTTTCTTAAAGGTTATGGATTAAAAAGTCATTTCAGAACTCATACTGGAGAAAAGCCATATCGATGTTCAGAAGATAATTGTACAAAATCTTTCAAAACTTCAGGAGATCTACAGAAGCACATCAGAACCCATACAGGTACCAGTACAATCAATATCAAATCTAGACCAGGAATTATGTTTTTGGTTGTAGCACAGGCTGGTGTTGGAGTTGATGCTTCGCATCAGCTTCTCCAAATCTGGAGTTACAAACTGGTACTATCAGGCTAAACCAGAAATTCTTAATCTGCTGGATGGGGATGGAGTCTCTGAAAAAAATGTAAAGATTCATTGTCAGGCCTTATCTTAAACTCCTAAAATTTCGTCAGTTTGCTGTCTGTGCCTGTGTACTTCTTTCTGAGGTGAAACCCCAGCAATACAACAGTAGCCCTCAATCACCAACCCTCTCAGTCTGCAGAAACTGCCTGAGCAACAGTGTATTTTCCTAGGATTACTCATTTGATAGGTAGCCAAATGGAGAACAGACCCTAAGGTACAGGATTCCTCTCTTGCTGCTGAAGGAAATACATGGTAGTCCCAGCACTTGGAGGCAGAGGCAAGCAGATCTCGTGAGTTACGGAGCAGTCTGGTCTACAGAGCTAGTTCCAGGACAGCCAGGGTTACACAGAGAAACCTTATCTGTAAAAACCAAAAAAGAAAAAAAAGTCTCCAATAAATGATATACGTACACATATAGGTACATATATGTGTATGTTCAGCAGATATTTTTATGCGTTCTGTGGGTGGTACTAGATTAAAGAAATAGCAAATTGTTTTCTTTTTATTGCATTTATTAATAATTATTATGGGTACATACACTACGCTGTGTGCATGAGGTTAGAAGACAGCTTACAGAAGTTGGTTCTCACCTTCTACCATGTAGTTTCCAGGGACAGAAGCACTCGAGCTGTTAGTAGAGTTGGTGACAAGTGCTTTTTGTCTTGTCTTTCCTTTTCTTTTCTTTCCTTTTCTTTCTTTTTTTTTTTTTTTTTTTTTTTTTTTTGGTTTTTCGAGACAGGGTTTCTCTGTGTAGCTTTGCACCTTTCCTGGGACTCACTTGGTAGCCCAGGCTGGCCTCGAATTCACAGAGATCCGCCTGCCTCTGCCTCCCGAGTGCTGGGATTAAAGGTGTGCACCACCACCACCACCACCACCACCACCACCACCCGGCTCTTTTTTCTTTTCTTTTCTCTTCTCTTCTCTTCTCTTCTCTTTTCTTTTCTTTTCTTTTCTTTTCAGAGCTGAGGACGGAACCCAGGGCCTTGTGCTTGCTAGGCAAGCGCTCTACCACTGAACTAAATCCTTAACCCTGGGTGACAAGTGCTGTAACCTACCACCTACTGAGCCATCTCACTGACCCCAGAAATTATTTTTCTTTGTGGTATTATAGAATAAATAAAACAAGAAATAAGCCTTAGGGAATCCTATAGTTCGAACTTAATCCTTTTTATAAAATAAAATTGTGTTACACTTACTTTGTATGTGTATGCATATGTGTGCACTATGGCACACGATGGCAGCTGAGAACAGTTTTCAGGAGTTGATTCTTCCTCTATCCTTTAGGTTCCAGGGGTGCAACTCAGGTAGTTTGTTTCGGCAGCAAGCATTTATACGCATGGAGCCATCTTGCTAAACCTTAATCCTTATTCCTGAGCCTATTTTTCTTTTATCTTTCCTCTGACATTTTAGTCTATGCTTTTCTCAGCTCGTTTTTTAGTATGATTCTATCTTGGAAAGTCACAGTCATTGATGAGTGTTGAATGCCATTCAGTTTTCTTATGTCAGCCCAAGTTTGGAGTGGAAGATGCCTTCTCCAGAGCACCAGTGCTTAGAAGGGAAGTTCAGGGCAAGCAGGCTGCAGACTGGGGTGAGACCCTGGGCGGAGCCAAGTGATGAGACATTTCCATTCTCTGTGTATTTTATGTTTTGTGCCGTTTAACTTACTCCCTTTTGTATCTTCAGGAGAAAGGCCCTTTAAGTGTCCTATTGAAGGCTGTGGTCGGTCCTTCACAACATCAAATATCAGAAAAGTGCACATTAGGACACACACAGGAGAAAGACCTTACTACTGCACAGAACCAGGATGTGGGAGGGCATTTGCCAGCGCAACCAATTATAAGAACCATGTGAGGATACACACAGGTAATGATTGCTGATGTCTTGGTCCTGCCTTTCAAGGTTTCCAACTGGTCTCTTCCTCCCAGTTCACATGACGAGAAGAGGTTAAGCAGCTTCAAGATTTCTGTAAAGAGAACACACGTGGGGTGCACACCTTTTATTCCAGCACGGGGGCAGGCAGAGCCAGAGGCAGGCGTGAGGGCTTGCACGTGTCAGGTTCTGGTTTTGATCTGGCACTCCACAAATAAAGGAAGAAAGCAGCAGACAGGGAGGGAAAAGATTCAGAATGTAAAGGGCAGTGCGTTTATGTACGACTGATCAGGTGAATCAGTGCAGTCAACAGGCAGGAGCTCCAAAGCTGTGAAGGCGGATGCTGGTGCACACCTGTAATCCCAGTCCTTGACACATGGAGAGAGGGTCAGAAGTTCAATGTCATCTTCGGCTATCTATTAAGTGTGAGGCCTGCCTAAGTACGTGCACACTTAAAAACAAAGACACCGGCTGGGCACGTCTTTAATCTCAGCACTCAGGAGGCAGAGGCAGGTGAATCTCTGTGAGTTCAAGGCCAGCCTGGTCTACAGAGCGAGATCCAGGACAGGCACCAAAACTACAGAGAAAAACCCTGTCTCAAAAAACAAACAAAACAACAACAACAAAGATACCCCCATCCGCCGGGCGGTGGTGGCGCACGCCTTTAATCCCAGCACTCGGGAGGCAGAGGCAGGCGGATCTCTGTGAGTTCGAGGCCAGCCTGGTCTCCCAAGCGAGTTCCAGGAAAGGCGCAAAGCTACACAGAGAAACCCTGTCTCGAAAAACAAAAAAAAAAAAAAAAAAAGATACCCTCATCTCCCCACCCCCAAAAAGCTTACAGTCAAGTCGGTTCCCTTTTTGACTGTTTGGTGCCACCTAGTGTTGGTTTCTGCTTCAGCCTAGGCAGCTAGACTGCTGCTCCAAGTGGTAATTGGCAGCCATTTTCCTGTTTAGGAATCATCTGCCAAATCTTTCCCTTCACCGAGTCTGAGACTCTTCATTGAAATGAGAGCATTTATTAACTTACTTACTTACTTACTTACTTACTTACTTATTTATTGGCAAGATCTCTCTTCATAGTCCTGGCTGTCCTGAACTCACTCTGTAGGCCTGGAACTCTCAGAGATCCACTTGCCTCTGCCTCCTGAGTACTGAGACTAAAAGCATGAGCCACCATGACCAGCCAAAATAAGAACTTAAAAAAAAAAAAAGAACTTTTTCTTGCCTACTTTGAGAATAGCATCTAGAGAGTAAATAAGAATCCATTTTCAATTACTGTATGTCTGATGATATGAAATGTTATAATTTGTGAATAGTTTTACTGTATAGAACTGTAAGAAAAGGTAGTTACACAAGAAGATGGAAATAAAAATGACCCAGGACATGAATGAGTATACAAGTATACATGCTTGATCATCCAGACTGACCCCAACACTGAACTGGGGTTCTAATTCCAGGTCTTCCACAGGGCTCTTTGTGTTCTCCCTCCATTCTGTATGTATATTCCTTCCATAGGGGAAACTTGGCTTCTGACATCCAAACATTTACATAGTCACTCAGTCTTGTCTCTCCTCCTCCCTCTCCACACACCTCTCCCCCCACCCTGACAGCATCAAAACATTTACACAGTCAATCTTGTCTCTTCTCCTCTCTTCCTCCACACACCTCTCCGCCACCCCCCTTTCTCTCTCATTCTAGTTTTGTTGTATAGCCCAGGCTAACCTCAAAGTTTCTGTACATCTCACTACCCTGGAACCATTGTTCCTTTTTCCTTAGCCTCCATAGTGCTGGAATTACAGCCTGTGGCAGGACACCTAGCTCACGTGTTCAGTCTTCAATTACATCTAAAATAGTCTCACAATTGCTTCACCCATACTACTATAGTGAACAAACCTACAAAGGCTGGGGAGATGGCACTGTGGATAAGGTCGCTTGCTGCCAACCCTGACAACCTGAGTTCAGTTCCCAGGACCCACATGATAGAAGAGAACAGACTCCTACAGGTTGTCTTTTAACCTCCACATGCTGCACACACGTGCATTGCCCATATCCATACACACACACACACACACACACTCTCTCTCTCTCTGTCTCTCTCTGTCTCTCTCTCTCTCTCTCTCTCTGTCTCTGTCTCTCTCTGTCTCTCTCTCTCTCTCTCTCTGTCTCTCTCTCTCTCTGTCTCTCTCTCTCTCTTTCTCTCTCTCTCTCTCTCTCTAAATGAATGTAATTTTTAAAAGCTTACAAAAACAGGCTGGAGAGATAGATGACTTAGTGGTTAAAAGCACTGCTGCTCTTTCAGAGGACCCAGACTTGGTTCCTGGAACTCACATGAGGGCTAAAAACCATCTGTAATTCCACTTTCAGAGAAAATTATGCCCTTTTCTGGTCTCCTTGGGCACTGCACACAATTGGTGCACGGAAATAAATATATATCATATATATCATGATACATATAAAATATATATCAAAAACACCCATACACATAAAATTAAATAAATAAGCTGGGCATGGTAGTACATGCCTTTACTAGCACTCAGGAGGCAGAGGCAGGTAGCTCTGAAGTAGAGGCCAGCCTGGTGTACATACTGAGTTCTAGGACAGCCAAGGCTACATGGAAGAACCCTGTCTTCCACAAACAAACAAAACCTTTGTTTTGGTTTGTTTTTAATTTATAAAGGGCTGAAGAGATGGCTCAGCAGTTAAGAACAAGTACTGTTCCTGCAGAGGATCTGAGTTTGGTTCCCAACACACATCATGTCAGGTGGTTTACAACTGCCTGTAACTCTTATGTTTTTGGTTGAGCCATCTCTCCAGCTAGACAGCCTGTAACTCTAGCACCAGGGGATCTGATGCCTCTTTTGGCACCTATGTGGCACACAGAGAGAGAGAGACACACACAGGTACACATAATGTTTTCTTTCTTTCTTTCTTTTTAAAGATTTATTGATTTACTATGTATACAGTATTCTGCTTGCATGTATACCTACTCGCCAGAAGCGGGCATCAGATCTCATTACAGATGGTTGTGAGCCACCATGTGGTTGCTGGGAATTGAACTCAGAACCTCTGGAAGAGCAGCCAGTGCTCTTAACCTCTGAGCCATCTCTCCAGCCCATGTTTTCTTAATGTATAAGAAGAGTTAAGGATTAGTTTGTAATCCTTCCTGACACCTAGCCCAAAACTGAAAGCATCAGTCAAATACTACAGAGGCAGATACTATAACAGGCTGCAGAAATGCCTCACTTTTAAACACGTGCAATACAAGCATGAGGATCTGAGTTCAAATCTCCTGCACCCACAGAAAAGCTGAGTATGGCAAAATGCCCCGTTATTTTATCTCTGGGAATGTCAGGAGGTGAGCCAATCTTGTCAAATCAGTGAGTTCCAGGTTCAATAAGAGATGGAGGCAGGCCTGGTGGTACATGTATTTAATCACACTGTAACCCACACTGGCTTGGAACTTGTTATGTAGACCAGGCTGGCCTTGAACTCACAGAGATCCACCTGCCTCTGCCTCAGCAGGGATTATGATTGTATGCCACATACCCCACAAAGATTTTATGTTTTAATTATGTGTATGGGAGAGGGGGTATGCACAGAAATACAGTGCCCATGTAGACCAGAAGGTGGTATTGGGTGCCCTGGAGGTGGAATTATGTTGGTTATAAGCCACCTGATGTGGGTGCTGAGAACTGAACTCTGCAAGAGAAGCAAGCACTCTTAACCACTGAACCATCTCTCCAGCCACTCAGGCTCTTTTTGAGCCAAGTCAGAACCACAGGAAATTTTCTCTTGTGTGCTGTTTCATCTCAAGATGAAAAGGGACACCCCACACACACCTCCTGGTGTGAGGAATTGAACTCTGCATCATGCATGCTAAACAAGCACTCTAACAATGAGTTATAGTGATGGATGATTTGGCTGTTTATTTTTAGAAGTCCCACTCTCCAGTTGTGGAGTAATGATGTGTACCTATGTAAAAATGACCTCTGTGTGTGTCTTCTTTACTTAGGAGAAAAGCCATATGTCTGTACAGTTCCTGGTTGTGACAAAAGGTTTACAGAATATTCCAGTTTGTATAAACACCATGTCGTTCATACTCACTCTAAACCATACAACTGTAACCACTGTGGGAAGACATACAAACAGATCTCCACACTAGCTATGCACAAACGGACAGCTCACAATGACACAGAGCCCATTGAGGAGGAGCAGGAAGCCTTCTTCGAGCCTCCCCCAGGTGAGAGCTTTGAGAGTTACATCTGTTTTGAGTTTGGGAATCAGTTACGAGCATACGGCCCATGCCATTTTCTCAGATCCTTTTGTTTCGTTTGTGGAATCACACAGACGTGATTTACAACTGTGGTAAAGGACAGAAGGACACAGGTGTTGCAGAATGACACAGGTGCTCCCGGTTGTGGAAGAGGGAGAACTTAGTACCTTCTGTGAGGGCAGAGGAAGCTTCTGAAGACATGTTCATAGAAAGATTGAGGAGGCAAAGAAGCAAGGCCTGGGGGAAGGGAAGGGAACAGATCTAAGGCAAGGGGACTTGCAGATAGATGGAGGGTTTGGCAAATGTGAAAGACAAAATGCTTGGTGAGAGGAGAGCAAGTTGGAGACTTTGGAGGAAGCCTGACCAATATGGCAATTCTGCCTGGGAAAGAGCAGAGACTTCTGTTCTCATTTTCAACACCTGAGTGAAATGTTCAGACACATTTAAGTTAAAAAAGTTGTTGATGGGGCCGGGCAGTGGTGGTGTATACCTTCAATCCCAGCACTCGGGAGACAGAGGCAGACAGATCTCTGAGTTGAAGGCCAGCCTGTTCTACAGAGTGAGTTCCAGGGCAGTCAGGGCTACACAGAGGAACCCTGTCTCAAAACAAACAAACAAAAAAACCCAACTATGATTGCTTTTCTAAAATACAGATTTGTGCTCTTTTTTCTCACATGACCCCCTGGGTTTGTAAAACTGGAATAATCGTATATAAACAACTGAAAAGAATAGGCGCAAAGTGATATATGTAAGAACATTACACTTCAGTGACTATCACCATCTGTACACACACAGTAAATTTGCATACTAAAATCCTTCATATACCAGTATTTTTAGATTAGTACTTAGAGTATTAAGTTTCTCTTTGAAGAGGGACTTTCTTGCTTGTTCCATGGGAACTGGCAAGTGTTGAGAGAAGAGAGAGGTCGGTAATCTTCCTGGTTGCCCAGTCTAGCAGTTTTAGATGTTGAAATTGTCATTCACTTTCTGATCCCTTTTTGGGGGGAGTGGGGATTGTTGACACAGGGTTTCTGGCTCCCTTGCTAATTCTTTGTGAAAAAAGAACTGGACTGGAGTTCCTGTTCTGTTACTTATTAAATGATTAACCTCAGCTCAGATAACATGTCATTGCATAGTCCTTACACAGTGATGTCATTGTGTACCAATAGCTTGCTGTCGATCATGTGTGTAAAACACGAGTAGTTAGTAGATTGTGTGTACAAGCCATTCTGGTTTTGTGGTTAATGTTTATAGAGACTCTTTTATTACCTTCATGAATCTTAAGTGACTTAAGGAACTTGGTATAGACTTACTCTCTTGGAGGGGCAAGTCTGTCTTTGTGTATAATTCCTCCCTTCGTGTTCCCAGTATGGATGTGCACAGTGGCACAAATCACTCCATCTAAGTGTAAAGGCGAGGCCTTCCCAAATCAGAACACTTAAAGTTGATGGATAGGGTTGATTTAGCTTGGCTTGGCAGAAGTGAAGATAAAAGAATTAAGATGAGGTCCTGAAAACTGTTTTCATGGTTTAGAATATAAAAATCCTTTTGTTTGTTTTTTGAGACAAAGGTTTGTACAACCCAGATTGGCCTTGAACTCCCTGCACAGCCAAGGCTGCCCAACTCCACCTTCTGAGTGCTAGAATGACAGGCATGCATGACCGTGCCCAGCTCTCAATTCGGTTTTCTGTTTCATATTTAAAATCTCGAATGTTGTCTAAATAGATTGGTTAGTTGGTCAAATAAATTATTCATTTATTTTAAACAGGTCAAGGTGATGATGTTCTTAAAGGGTCCCAGATCACATATGTTACAGGTGTAGAAGGAGAGGACATTGTATCTACACAGGTAGCCACAGTAACCCAGTCTGGGTTGAGTCAACAAGTTACACTTATATCCCAGGATGGCACTCAACATGTAAGTATCTACTAAAAGTCAAGAAAGTTAAATATTTCTCTGCACCTGGGATTGAAAGACAGGCTGAGTCTCCATGGAGGAGACCCTTGAGTAGCAAAGCACAAAGTTTGGACTTCGGCCAGTAGGCTGGTGGTTCTCAAACTTCTTCTTAATGCTGCGTGTGACCCTGTAATACAGCTCCTCATGTGGTGACCCCCAACCACAACAGCTGTTTTCATTGCTACTTCATAACTAATTTTGCTACTGTTTTGGATCATAATGTAAATACCTGTGTTTTCTGGTGGTCTTAGGCGACCCCTGTGAAAGGGTTGTTTGACTGCCCCAGGAGTCACTACCCACAGGTTGAGAACCACTGCTCTAGGCAGTGGTCGATCACCCAGAGGTTTTCCATAGTCTGCTGAAAAAGATAGTATGAAGTAGTAATAGTAGAGGGTGTTTATGTCTGTAGAAAACAAATGGTATTGACTGGTGTGACTCAAAGGTGAAGTGACAGAGGTCAGAACCACAAGGAGACTGGGACCTTCAAACGTACCAGGTCTGATCTGGAGAGTGACTCAGCAGTGAAGAGCACTGGCTTCTCTTCCAGGGGTCCTAAATTCAGTTCCCAGAACTCACATGGTGGCTCATAACTGCCTGTAATGGAATCTGATGCCATCTCCTGGTGTGCAGACATATATGTAGACAAAATACTCAAATATATAAAATACATAAATAAGTCTTTTTTTAAAAAAGAAAAAGTTACACTTATATCCCAGTGTTCTGGGTGGTTGCGGTGCTCGCCTTTAATCCCAGCACCCAGGAGGCAGAGGCAGGTGGATCTCTGTGAGTTTGAGGCCAGCCTGGTGTGCAAAACTAGTTCCAAGACAGCCAAGGCTACACAGAGAAACCCTGCCTAGGGGGAAAAAAGAGAGTAGTGGAATGGGTTGTTTTAGTTTTGGTAAAACAAAACAAAACACAAGCACATGGGCTACCAGGATGTTCTGTCTTCCATGGGGAGCTCTCTTCCTGCCCATCTGCATTAAAACTCGCCTCCTGCAGTGAGTATGCCCTTGGTTGTTTGTTTTGTTTGGCTGGTTTGGTTGGTTTGGTTTGGTGGCTTTTGACACAGGGTTGCACTATGCAGCCCTGAATGGCTTAGAACTCTATGTAGACCAGGACTTGAATTTACAGAAATCCTCCTGCCTCACCCACCAAGATCTGAGGTTACAGCTGTGTGTCACCATACCCATACCCCACCTTTCTTTGTTTTGATAACCTTTTTTTTTTTTTTTTGGTTTTTAGAGACAGAGTTTCTCTGTGTCGCTTGGTGCCTTTCCTGGAACTCACTCTGTAGCCTAGGCTGGCCTTGAACTCACAGAGATCCGCCTGTCTCTGCCTCCCGAGTGCTTTCATCTTCCAAGTGCTGAGATTATAGTTGTGCCACCACTCCTGTCCTGGTTTTGTAACTTTTTTTTTTCCGTTGTTGTTTGTTTGTTTGTTTGTTTGTTTGTTTGTTTGTTTTTGGAGCTGAGGACCGAACCCAGGGCCTTGTGCTTGCTCTACCACTGAGCTAAATCCCCAACCCCGGTTTTGTAGCTGTTAACATGCTGATAATAGCTAGGAGGCAGAACATTCAGGATTGAGAAATACCAGTGCATTCATACCATCACATGCACCCATATCCCTGCCCTTGCCTTGTGCGTCCACACAGTGCTTTGTGTCCACTGACTGACAAGCCAAATAAACATATTTGCCTAACCCCTAACAGATGTTTGTTCACCATCTGTCCTGACACTTTTTCTAAATCAGATAGTTGATTACATACAGAATCTGTATGATGTTGTCTGATCTAGTTTTCCTCCCTGCAGTAGCAATTTCTTCTGTAGCAACTCCAAAACAGCCTCTAATGAGATGTGATGATCTGACAGTTTCTCTTCCGTGCAGCCAGTAGCAGTGTTGATAGCTCTAGTGTTTATAGGGAACCCGTCTCTATACCATTCATCCATGGCTCTCTCAAACGCTGCAGAGTAAGGCTAATTCTATCCCAAAACTGTCTTCTCAATGTTGTGTTCTTTCTAAACTTACTCCTCCATTTCTTTCAGGAATTTTATTTCATTCTCTGAGTCATTCAGATATTTTTGGCCTTCTATTCTATGAATACTTTTTTTGTTTGTTTTTTTGTTTGTTTGTTTGTTTGTTTGTGTTTTTGAGATATAATTTTTTTCTGTGTGTAGCCCTGGCTATCCTAGAACTCACTTTGTAGACCAGGCTGGCCTCCAATCCACTGAGATCCACCCTGCCTCTGCCTCCTGAGTGCTGGGACTAAAGGTGTGTACCACCACCACCCAGCCCATGAAGACATTTTTTTTTATATAGTTTGACTAGTACAAAAGAGTGATGTCAAAGTCTAGAAAGAGACATTTCTAACATAATCAAATGATAATTTCTCATGATCGGGGGTAAATATTTGAAAGGTATATAAACTACTCTGGCAGCCTGGGAGAGAAAATAAATAATCCGTCCTCAAGAAATCTTAGAATGATCTTCTCATAGAAGGTAATTCAGTGGGCATTGAAGGATCTTCATGAGCTTGCCAGACAAAGCCATGAAAATGTGACAGAGTGTGACCCCTTCTGGGGGCTGCAGGTGGTTAGTAGTGGCTGGGATATCAAATGCAGATTTGAGGTGATAGAAAATGGGGTTAAGAACATTTGTAAAGAAGTTGAGAGGTGGGGCTGGAGAGATGGCTCAGTGGTTGAGAGCATTGACTGTTCTTCCAAAGAACCCAGGCTCAATTCCCAGCACCCACATGGCAGCTCACACCTGTCTGTAATTCCAGTCCCAGGGGATCCGACACCCTTGTACAGACACACATGCAGGCAGAGCAGTAATGCTCCGACACCCTTGTACAGACACACATGCAGGCAGAGCAGTGATGCAAATGAAATAAGAAGAAGCTGACAGATGAAAAGCACACACAGGATGGCTAGACCATAGGGAACAGAGGTTTGTGCAGGATGCAAGGTGTCAAGGTAGAGATGGTTAGAGCAGGAAGAGTTAGGCCCAGTACCTGTAAAGATATTAGATTATGGCAGAAGTAAGGGTCTAAGCTGGGTGTAGTGACTCACAACTGTAACCTCAGTAAGCAGAAAGCTGAGGCAGGAGGATTACTGCAGTGTTCCAGGCCATTGTGGGCAATAGAACAAGACCCTGTCTAAAAAAACAAAAAACAAACAAACAAACAAAACAGACATTGACTTGTCTGATGAGTTAAAGAGTTTATTCCACTGTAAAATGTTTATTTGCACCCACACAGTAAACTTATACGAGGATTATGCTCTGTCCTTAGTGAAAATTGCCAAATGTAACAAGAAACATCTGATTTGTAAAATGCACTGTGTTTGCAGGTCAACATATCTCAAGCTGACATGCAGGCCATTGGCAACACCATCACCATGGTAACGCAGGATGGCACACCTATCACGGTCCCCACTCACGATGCAGTCATCTCCTCAGCAGGAACACACTCTGTGGCTATGGTCACCGCCGAGGGCACAGAAGGACAGCAGGTAACTACTTTTGTTCACTATTAGTACATACATCACTGTTAAAACTTGCACAGAAGCTGTGATGTACATTCCTATTTAGGCGTGTGAACTTCAGGCCAACTATAACTTCTTTAGCCAATTAGTCCTCAAAGTTATTTTTTTCTCTACCTGTAAAATAGGAAAGATAGTTACTTCAGCACCATAAAGTTCACAGCAGGATGGAAGCAATGAGGGACTGGAGAGACAGCTCAGTGGTTACGAGAGCGCTCGCTGCTCTTCAGAGGACCCAAATTCAGTTCCCAGCACCCACATTAGGCTTTTTTTTTTTCTTTTTAAGGTTTTTCAAGACAGGGTTTCTCTGTGTAGCCCTGGCTGTCCTGGAACTAGTTCTGTAAACCAGGTTGGCCTTGAAGTCATAGAGATCTGCCTGCCTCTGCCACCCCAGTACTAGGATTAAAGGCATGCGCCACCATGCCCGGCCACATTAAGCATCTTACAACTGCCTATAACTCCAGCTGGCCTCCAAGGGTACCCACACACACATAGCATATACTTCCATAGACATAAACACATTAAAATTCAATTTTATCTAAAAACACACATACAGTGCCGGGCAGTGGTGGTGCCTGTCTTTAATCCCAGCACTTGGGGGGCAGAAGTAGGCAGATCTCTGTGAGTTTGAGGCTAGCGTGGTCTACAGAGCAAGTTCTAGGACAGGCTCTAAAGCTACACAGAGAAACCGTATCTCAAAAAACAAACAAACAATCAAAAAACAAAACAAAAAAACACCTACAGCTAGGCATACAGGTGCCTTTAGTCCAAGCACTTGGGAGGCTGAAGCAAGCAGATCTTTGAATCTAGCCTGGTGTACAGAGTAATTTCCAAGCCAGCAATTTCCAAGGGCTACATAGTGAGGCCCTTGTCTCAAAAACAACACCAGAACAAAGCTAGAGAGATGACTCAGTGGTTAAGAACGCTGGCTATTCTTCCAGAGGACCTGGTTCAAGTCCCAGCACACACATGGCAGCTAATAAGCATTTGTAACCCCAGTCCCAAGGGATCTGATGCCCTCTTCTGGCCACCTCTGGCACCTGGCACACAGATGGTATACAGACATACATGCAGGCAAAACACCCATACACATAAAATAAAAATAAAGAACTTACGCTGTCATTGTGGCAGGAGGCTTCAGGAGACACTGCAAAGATCCATGAGTCTAGGTGGGGAGTGTCTCTAAGGAGATGCTGCTGTTGGTCAGTCATATCACCAGTCCTTCTAGGTTCCCCAGTTAAATGGAAAGCTAATTGTAAATACAAAAGGAGAAAATAGTCCAGTCCACACTCAGGAATAAATAGGCATCTGTGGTGTGCATTAGTTGACATTTATAACTCCCTCAGCATCCACTTAGAATAGCAGAACCTGGGAACAGCCTCATCTTCCTAGCCAGTGAAGTTAGATATGGCAGATCCATTTCTGCAGTACTCTGTGAGAGGCCAGCTCCCACTTTTACCCAGAGTACTCTTGAGGAGAGAGGGATGAGAAACGTGTAGATAGAGTGATAGGCCTAGCCAACAAGAGGAAAGACAGAAACACAGGAGAGTTTCGGGAAGACTTGGGTCAATACCAACGGCCCAGAACTTTGTTTTTGTTTTTGTTTTGTTTTTCGAGACAGGGTTTCTCTGTGTAGCTTTGCGCCTTTCCTGGAACTCACTCTGTAGCCCAGGCTGGCCTCGAACTCACAGAGATTCTCCTGCCTCTGCCTCCCGAGTGCTGGGATTAAAGGTGTGCGCCACCATTGCATGGCCCCAGAACTTTATTCAAAAGGGCTTTTTATAACAATGGCATGGGGTGAGGAAAAAGACCTCCCCCTTGCTAGATATAGCCAAGTGTAGACCCTTTCAAATACCTGGTACCCAGGTCTGTGATCCAGTCATCCTCTTATGCAATCCTGTGGTAAAGCAAGCTCAGATCTCACTAGGACACCTCTGTGGGCTCCCACAGTACTCTCTATCTGTTTTGCCATTGACTTACTTCATGGTTGTAGGTAAATCCTTTCTGAGGGAGCCTTAACTTCCTCAAATGGAACAGTCCAGCCTAGACAGTGCATAAGGTCTGTTCTAGCAGCAAGTGCCTATGCATCTCTGGTCCCTCACAAAAAAAATAGACTTCAATCTGTTTGAGTCATAGGTAATTTTTTCATGTGTGTTTTGTTCATTTTGCTTCACTTAAGGTTGCAATTGTGGCTCAAGACCTGGCAGCATTCCATACAGCCTCTTCAGAAATGGGACACCAACAACATAGCCATCATTTAGTAACTACAGAAACCAGACCTCTGACCTTAGTGGCAACGTCCAATGGCACTCAGATTGCAGTTCAGGTGAGTACAGGTTAGGTGGACAGCAGCAGCAGTACATAGTTCTCAACCTGGCACTCTGGGTCTTATGTGTAACTTTTCAGTGTTTATGCCATGCACAAAATCATCTGGGTGCCTGACTTGCTTTAAGACAATTACTATAATGGAGGTGATCTCAGAATGACCAGAAACCAGGCAATAGAGGTGTGTGCCTTTAATCCCAGGAGGCAGAGGCAAGGTGAGCTCTCTGAGTTCAAGGCCAGCCTGCTTTACATAGTTCCACGACAGCCAGGGCTATGTAGAGAGACCCTTTCTCAGAACACCTCCCCCCACCCCACCCCCAGAAAAAAAAAAAAAAAGACCCAACTTGGGCTGGGAGTATGGCTCAGTTGGTGGAGTGCTTGTTTGGATGCATGAAACCCTGGGGTCTACCCCCAGGACCACAAACCGGGCCTGGAAGCTCAGTCCTATAATCTGTACACTCAAGTGGAGGCAGAAAGATCAAAAGTTGAATGAAGGTCATTGGCCTAAGCTATATGAGGCCTTAATCAAAACAAACTAACTGTTCTTTACGATTTTGCTTTGCTTATTCTTGGGGAATTTATAGCAAGAGAAAATTGTCAGGCGTGTGTCCTTGTGTGTACTCAGACAGCCATCTTCACAGTCAAGATGGAGTCTAATGAGGGGGAGTTTTATGAGGCACATGAGAGCTACTTCTTGGAGGTGAACCTGCTGTGAACAGACCCTCAGTGATTCCTCCAAGAGTGCCCACACAGCCCCAAAGTGAGGTGTGTCAGAAGACATGGAAGGAGCATTCTCTGGGGAAGAGTACCTGTTCCCAGCAGAAAATATAAACCCTACACGCCAGGTGCACAGACCCTCTGTATAAGGAGTGATTTCTCCTTATGTTTACTTGACAAACAGGGAAATGCCAGCCATTAGTTTTCTTTAGTGCATGGATGCAGAAGCAAGCTGCCGAGCAAGTGCTCCATTGGCTGTGCTGACGTGGCATTTGAAGAACGTAAAGTAAGTAAGTAATTAGAAGTTTTGATTTTATCTATTAGTAATCAAGTTAGCTAATATTTTAGCATTCCCAAGCATCAGAATTACAGAGAGAAATGACACTTCTACCATTACAATTCTCTGGATTCATCACCTAGACCAGGACTCTGGATTATTGATGTTCCGTGTGATCTGCTTTCAGCTTGGAGAACAGCCATCTCTGGAAGAAGCCATCAGGATAGCATCTAGGATCCAACAAGGAGAAACGCCAGGGTTGGATGATTAATACTCAACCACAGAGCAATAAAGTAGGTGGAAGGAGCCTCCCATCTTCTGGCTGCAGAGATCCCCGAGGCCCGGCCCGGCAGAGCAGAAGTTCCATTCCTGAAGCACTGTACACGTTTTTTATGCAAGAGTGGAGAACATTTTCTTCTTGACACTTTTGTGTACATAGCCCCTGGAATAAATTCCCAAAGTGATTCATTGTGTACAAGGAAGTATGAAATTAGGGCACTACAGCAATCCTTCATGTTACTCTTTATCACACAGCAGACTTCTGGAATCCACCCACAAGACCGTCCAGGTCTATACAGAGTCAAGATGAGATTATAACTTACTGTGAAAAAAAAAAAAAAAAAGGCTGTATCTAATGTGCCGAAGGCTCTACATGTCAAACAATCATAACTTCAAAGCCATCACAGATAATAAAGGATGCAAGCCTTCAGATGTCCCTCCAGTTAGTGTCTGGATTTTTTTCCCACCATACACCCCTTTTTATTTGTATTTCAAGAATTGAAGACCTCATTTATAGTGTCCCATCCCTGTTATATAATGCTTCTTCAAACTAAAATGCTAATTATTTTAGCATTACATTGGATTGTGTACAAAATGTAAAAGTTTGGTTATTTTAAAGTAAACATTAAATCCAGTGTTGGAAGCTAGGCACTGTAGCTTGTGCCTGTAATCCCAGTATTGAGAAAGCTGAGGCAGGAGGAGTGCCATAAATTTGAGACTGGCCTGGGCTATGTAGTGAATTCCAGGCCAATCTAGACTAAGAGTAAAAACTTCCTCAAAAGACAAAGAAGGAATATCCAGTGTTTGGATTGTTAAAGAGTCTACTCAGCCTTCTGATTTTTTGCTACTGTTTTTTATGATAATCAACTATGAGGGTTTCCCATGGGTCCAGCCCAGGCTTATAGTCCTATGGCTGGAAACTGATTTACTGAAGAAACTGGGTTAGTGAGTTGTGTAAATTATTTATTTTTGTTCTTAAGCTTTTGTTTTAAAGCTTATTTACCCTAAAGTTTATTATTGATTTTTGAATACAGCAGTTTTTAAAACAATACTTTCTGTTTGTTTCATTAAATTGATCTGGTGTTGGAGAAGTTGTACAAGGACCTACAATATAACAGTGTAATCCTATATACACAGGCCAAGAGTATATCCTGGATAGGCAAAGAACAAACACTTCTCTGTATAGTACTGTGTACTCAACAGTCTTGGGAAAATTTAAGATTTATTGTCTCCAACTTACCCAGGCCTGGCAGTTCTAAAAGGCAGAACAGGCCAAGACTGAACAGCCCTGGCTTTCTGCCTCTTTGTCCAGTATGGGTTTTCTACTGTACCTCAGGAGCCTGGAATGTAAGTTGCTGTAACCAAGGGGGGGGGGGGGGGGGGTCAAGATGACTTTTGTTTGATAGCTTCTGCTTGCTTAATAGCAAGAGTTGAAAGCCTTTTTTAAAAAGATTTATTTTGAGGGGCTGGAGAGATGGCTCAGCGAGTAAGAGCACCGGCTGCTCTTCCAGAGGACCCAGGTTCAATTCCCAGAACCCACATTGCAGCTCACAGCTATCTGTAAAGTTCCAGGACTTCTGACACCCTCACACAGACTTACATGCAGGCAAAACATCGATGAACAAAAAACAAAAATTTTAAAAAGTTTATTTTATGTGTAAGGGTATTTTGTTTACATGTGTATCTATGTACTGTATTTGTGCAGTACCCATGAAGATCTGAAGAGGGCATCAGGTCCCTTGGAATTGGAATTGCGGACAGTTGTGAACTAACATGTGGGTGCTGGTAGCTGATCCCAGATCCTCTGCAAGAGTAGCTAGTACTCTTAAAGCGAAACCATTTCTCCAGCCCCTTGGTTTTTGTTGTTTGTTATATTCTGTTTTGTTTTTTTGAGACAAGGTCTCATTGTATAGCTCTACTTGACCTGGAGTTTGAAGCCATCTTCCATCTGTGCTGGGATTGCGGGCAAAATTCCCCATACCATAGACTAATGTTGAGAGTTCAGCAAGGTACCCTTCAGGGCTTTCAAAAGGGAAGGCCAAAGGTGTCTCAGCCACCGCTCCTATCTTTTACCCAGCTTGGGGTGTCAGAGCCCTAACACGGCCGCTTTCCAAGTCAAGCTGTATGATACAAAGGCGAAAATGTGCTGTTTCATTTAATGTGAATGTTTTCTTTGATCGAGTTCTCTGATCTCCTGAAGCCAGGGTCATGACTAGTCATTTAGAGAAGCCCTTCGGGGCTGATTACTTTTCATGCAAGACCCTTTGTAAGTACATGCCAGTGCGCTAGTCATCCCTAGGTCCAGCCTTCATTCATGATGGTGGTGTGCACACATCCATAGAGTACCTGTCTGAGGTATGGTGGGCAGACTGGAGAATATGTGAGGTTTCAGGGTGGCCTAGATGGGCTTACTCTTTTCAACATGAAAACCTAAACTGTGGGCCTCTCTGAGCCTTTATCCACCTATACTCAGACTCTAGCGTGCTTCACTCCATCCCAGGCCCCATGCCAGCCAGATTGAGCAGCACTTAGCTAGACAATTCTGATAAGCCCTATTATTCAGAGCTAAAAGAAGAAGAAGGGAAAAAAAGCCTTCTTACTGGCACCCAGAGAAAACGGGACATAGGGTGCTGTTCTTTGTCCCCAACCCATCTAGTGTCTAGCAAGGTAGCATGTTCCCTCAAGGTATACAACTGCTGTGGGTGTCAACAGAAGCACTGGAAAGTTCTCCCGAAAATAAATCCTCCAAAGGCACTTAAAACAAGTCCACGTCAGCAAACAGCATGTTGAATATCGGCCTGTGTGATAAGATCCAGGAGGGACTGAGCCAAATAGTTGTTCCAGGAAAAACAGCCAGCTCTACCCTGAAGTGGCTTGAGGCCCCAGCAAAACCTGTTGCAAGCCCAGGAAGACGCCCAGAGGGCGAGAGTGCTTACTGTGAAACCTGTCCTCAATCGCCCAAACCCTGGAAGCTGGAAGGAGAGAGCTGACTGCAAAGTTGTCCTCTGATACACACACACACACACACACACACACACACACACTTGTGATTCTTTGTTTTGTTGTGTATGGGTGTTTTCCCTGCAGGTATGTCTGTACTGCATGTGTGCCAGAAGAGGGCATTAAATCCCCTGTAACTCGAGTTACAAACAGACCATTGTGAGCTGCCATGTGAGTGCTGGGAACTGAACCCAGGTTCTCTCGAAGAGCAGGCAGTGCTGTTAACTACTAAGCCATCCCTCCAGCCCTTAATTAGTTAATTTTTAAAAAGAGAGAGAAAAAACACATTGCCTACAGTGTGTGCTCCAGATGACTTTCACTGGCCTCCACAAGCCACAGGGCTCAGAGGGCCAGGTCTTTTTCTTCCATGTCTTTCAACCCTTGGGACCAAACTAATGGAGCTCATAAGCAACTTGGAAAACTGTACTTGGTGCTGAGATTGGATTCCATTTTTTCAACCTGAGGAACTTGCCATCCAGTATTTCTTGGCTTCAGCTAAGATTGCAGGCCAGGGGCTGAAGAGATGGTTCAGTGGTTAAGAGCACTTGCCGCTCTTGCAGAGGACCCAAGTTCAGTTCCCAGTACCAATGTCAGGTGACCCACAATGGCCTGTAACTCCAGCTTCAGGGTATCTGGTGCCACTTCTGTACTTCAAGGGCACTGCATGCATGTGGTGCACAGACACACAGTCAGGAACACACATACACACACATATCAGATAATAAATATTTTTAGGGAGATTCCAGGCTAGATGCTTGTCAGCAACTATTTACCAGTGATCAGGCAGTGGAAACAGAAGTGGGCACAGTGGAAAGCTGTTGCCAAAGACAGAAACCTACACTTAGGGGAGGTGGCGCACACCTTTAATCCTAGCTCTCGGGAGGCAGAGGCAGGCGGATCTCTGAGGCCAGCCTGGTCTATAGAGTGAGTTTCAGGACAGCCAGGGACACACAGGGAAATGCCTCAAAAACAAAAAACAAAGACCATAAATAAATGAATAAATGAGTAAATGAATAAAAATAAACCTACATTTCTGTTTTTAGGCACTGGCTGCTTGCCCACTTGTAGTGTTTTTTTGTTTTTTGTTTTTAATTTTATGTACATTGGTGTTTTGTCCTAATGTACATCTGCGTGAGGGTGTTAGATCCCCTAGAACTAAAGTTACAGACAGTTGTGAGCTGTCATGTGGGTGCTGGGAATTGAACCCAGGTCCTCTGGAAGATCAGCCACTGTTCTTAACCACTGAGCCATCTCTCCAGCCCCTGTAGTGTTTTTGTTTTTTGTTTGTTTTGTTTGTTTTTGTTTTTGTTTTCCAAGACAGGGTTTCTCTGTATAGCCCTGACTGTCCTAGAACTCGCTCTGTAGACCAGGATGGCCTCCAACTCAGAGATCCACTTGTCTCTTCCTCCCGAGTGCTAGGATTAAAGGCATGTGCCACTACTGCCTGGCAAACTTTGTATTGTTTTAAATTATGTGTATGTGTGTGTCTGAGTGTGAGTTTGTGCACATGAGTGTAGCACTTGCCCTAGGAGAGAAGAAGACATTGGATCCCCTGGAGCTGGAATTACAGGCTTTTGTGAGTCACCTGGTATGGGTGCTGGGAACTGAACTTGGGGCCCCTAGAACATACTCTTAATCACTGAGCTATGTCTCCAGCCTACCTTAGAAGTTCTTACAAACTTACTATGAAGTTCCATGCAACAATGGGACATGCACTTGGTACCATGCTAGGGAACACAGTGACAGGCTGGTGAAGTGTAGGTAGTGAAAGAATTCAGCAAAACAAGAACACACAGTACTAAGTTTATTAGATGGGCTACACCACAGCCCCAGCAGTCGAGAGAAATTGCACAAAAGTATTCTTTTTTTTTTTGGCTGGGAGGGGGTGGTATCTGTGTGGTCAGTCAGGCATGGGTCCAGGTCTTTGAGACGCCTGTGTAGTGCTCCTATCTGGATGACTAGGCAGTATCTCATTTTGCTGATGAATGCGTTTTACAATATAAATTGTTTCTCTTTGGGATGGGTTTATTGTGCATAGCAGTAAAGGTCATGAGGGGTCAAACTCCTGATGGTCTGAGTCTGCTCATTAAAGACTAGCATCTTCTACAGTAGTGTCAGGATGCCCTATGACAGACTGCAGCCAGGCCTTGTTAAAGAGTAACTCCTTTTAATCCTTCTTGGAGGCAGCAGGGGCCGTACTCTTGAGCCCAGCCTGATCTGAGACCAAAGCAGTTGTAGTGATATATTGTGTATCCTAATAAAATTTGCCTGAAGATCAGAGAACAGAACAAGCCACTAGATTAAACATAGATGCCAGGCAGTTTAATCCTAGCCCTCGGGAGGCAGAGATCCATTTGGATCTCTGTGAGTTCAAAGCCACCCTGGACTACATGAGATTGATTCAGTCTAGGAGAGAAACAGAGCCAGACAGTGGTAACATACACCTTTAATCCCAGTACTGGGAATCACATGCGTTTAATCCCAGCACTAGGAAGGAAGCAATATGACTGGGCGGAGAAAGGTATATAAGGTATGAGAAGACAGGAACTAAAAGCTTTTCAGCTGAAGCCTTTTCAGCAGAAGCCCTTTTTGGCTGAAGCTATTCGGCTGGAGAGCTTTTGGCTGAGGACTCTGAGACATTCAGTCAGAGGATTCATGGAGTTGGCGAGGTGAGATGTGGCAGTGGCTTGTTCCTTTGTCTCTCTGATCTTTCAGCATTTACCCCAATATCTGGCTCCAGGTTTTTTATTATAAGACCACTTAAAAATTGTGCAACAAGCAGTCTTATCCAAATTAGTTTAGCACTTAGATTAGTTGCATCACCACAGAGTGGCATCCACACTCCCCACACAGATTAGCAGGGTCAAATCACTCCAGAGGACAAAGCTTATCTTCTAGAGCTAGTTCGGACCCGAGTAGGAATACTGGAGGAAAAGGAGTCCTGCATGGTGGTGGTGTTCTGTCATGTGATAGAACATAGTGCTGGAGGGGCACTTGGGAGAAGAGGGGGAGTGTCAGTTGTAGAGGTCATTAGAAGGCCCTCAGTAGTGGGAGGCAGGCTGAGATGTCAATGGTAATGTAGACAAACTGAGACAATACCATCTGGACTTTGAGGGCCTCGGTCTAGGTTTCAGAAGCCTCTCTGGGGGTTGGAGAGCTGGCTCAGCAGTTGGGAGCACTGCCTGCTCTTCCTGAGGACCAGGTTCAATTCGCAGCGCCCACGTGGCAGTTCACAATCGTCTACAACAGCTCCACAGTATCAGGCACCCTGATGCAGACAGAACACCAGTGCACATAAAATAAATAAATAAATATAATATAATAAATCAGCCTCTCTGGAGGGTCAGGTGTAGAATAGCTATCTCAAAATGGATTGGGTCCTTTTCAGCCAGAAGAGCGCTCTCTTAATTAATGAGCCATCCAGTCCCACCCTGGCTGTCCTGGAATTCAATCTGTAGACCAGGCTGGCCTCAAACTCAGAGATCCACCTGCCTCTGCCTCCTGAGTGCTGGGATTAAAAGCGTGCCACCACTTCCCGGCTCTTTCTTTGTCTTTTTTCTTTCTCTCTCTCTCTCTTTTTTTTTTTTTTTTTTTTTTTAGATGAGTCTCATTATGTAACCCTGGCTGGCTTGCAAGCTGGCCTCAGACATCTGTCTGCCTCTGTCTCCTTGGGATAAAAGGCATGGACTACCATGCCAGGCTCACATTTTTCTTTCTTGCTGGTTCCCTTTTCCTTAAGTCCTAACATAGAGCAACATAACAAATAAATCTACCAATTTCCTAAAAGAGAGTTAAATCTAAATTACAATCACAACAGAATGTAACAAACTCAAACTGCCTGTTAACATTATTAAGCTATGAAGTGTGGTCTGTGGTAGGTCCCAGGCATACTTTACTGTGCTTGGGTCAGTTAAAGGGTTCTTTTAGACATCTTCTTGTTAGTCTCCTAAGAGTCTAAGAGTTACATAGTGTTGCAGTCCTACCAGGTCTGGGGAAGATACCAAATGACCCAGGATAATGAGTTGTCTATTCTGAACAAAGGCAGAGGAAACAGTCGAGAGTCTTTCTATGTTAACCTTGTCATTTCAGTTTGGGATACAAAAGGCATGTGTTTTCCTGCATTTCAGTTTGGGATACAAAAGGCATGTGTTTTCCTGAAGAAATAGGAGAAATATTAAAAGGCTGTTTTTTTCTGGAGGACCGAGGGGAATAGAGTTTGATGTGTCCGGTGGCTTAGGCTGGACAAGACACCTGTTGTAGGGTCCAGAAAAGGCATACTTTTGTATTTGGGACAGGTTAGATAGGGGGAAGGAGACATGTACCTGGATGGTGCCCAAGTGCCCATTAGTTACCTTAAGATGAAGGACATCCTCTGAGGGAGAGAGAAGCCACTTTCAATTGTTCCCTGAGTGCCAGCCATGAAGTTCCTAAGCAAATGTATGAGGGGGTGTGTATCTGGGTTTAGAGGGGAAAAGCCCCGTAGGCAGAAAGGAGGGAGAGGGAGAAAAGGGGGTAGGAACGGGAGGTAGGAGCAGAGGGGCGGCTAGTGACAGAGAAGCCAGAGATTGAACAGGGCTTTGAGTGTGACAGGGGAAGGGCCATCAAGGATGCTCTCCAGGGCTGAGTTTAAGGAAGACTAGTGTTAGAGGGTCTAATAAGAAAGACGTAGATGATGCCGGGCGGTGGTGGCACACGCCTTTAATCCCAGCACTCGGGAGGCAGAGGCAGGCGGATCTCTGTGAGTTCGAGGCCAGCCTGGGCTACCAAGTGAGCTCCAGGAGAGGTGCAAAGCTACACAGAGAAACCCTGTCTCGAAAAACCAAAAAGAAAAAAGAAAAAAGAAAAAGAAAAAAAAGACGTAGATGGCATCCTGCTCACAGTTGAAGTCCTTATGACAAGGCTATGGAAAACTAGCTATAAGGAATCTTGGGTGCTTGGGTTGAGAGCACTGACTGTTCTTCCAGAGGACCTAGGTTCAATTCCTAGCACCCACATGGTGGCTCCTAACCATCTGTAATTCCTGTTCCAGTGGATCTGATGCCCTCTTCTGGGCTCCTCTGGCACTAGAGACACATAAGGTACACATGGAAATGCATACATATAAAAATTTTAAAAAATTTTTTTGGCTTTATTTTTTGAGACAGTGTTTCTGCTGTGAAATATTCCTTTACACTGTGTGAATATATGTCATTGTAATTGGTTTAATAAAGAAGCTGACTGGCCAACAGCTGAACATAATAAGGTTAGGCAGCAGAGCCAGACTAGGAGAATGCCGGGATGAAGAAGAGAGGAGTCAGAGGAGTCGGCAGCAGACACAAGGAGAATCGAGATAAGCATGCCATACTGAGAAAAGATACCAAGACACGTGGCAGAGCATAGATAAGAAATATGGGTTAATGTAAATGTAAGAGCTAGTAATAAGCCTGAGCTATTGGCCAAGCATTTATAATTAATAATAATACTTTCTTGTGGCTATTTTGGAAGCAACTGCCAGGATAGAAACTTCTGCCTACAAATTTAAGACCTCCCTTTTTAATTAGACAAAAGGGGGGAAATGTTGTGGAATAATCCTTTTATATACTATAAAGATTTGTCACTCAAATTGGTTTAATAAAAAGATGACTGGCCAGTAGCCAGGCAGGAATTATAGGTGGGACAACCACACTAAGGATGCTGGGATGAAGAAGAGGGGAGTCGCCTGAGGACACAGAGGGAACAAGACATGCTGGATGAAGGACAGTAAAGCCATGAGCCATGAGGAAATACACAGATTAACAGAAATGTGTTCATTTCAGTTGTAAGAGCTAGTCAGTAATAACCCTGAGCCATTGGTCAAGCATTTGTAATTAATATAAGCCTCTGTGTGGTTACTTGGTATTGGTGGCTGGGAAAGAAGACTCCGCCTACAGGTTTCTTTGTGTAGAGTTGGCTGTCCTGGAACTATGTCCATAGACCAAGCTGTCCTCAAACTCCCAGAGATCTGCCTGCCTCTGCCTCCTGAGTGCTGGGATTAAAGGTGTGCACCACCTCTGGCAATAATTTTTTTTTTTTAAAGAAAGAACTCTTGGTACTCCTCCCTGGATTACAAGAACAGAAATCTATGTTGTGGGATAATCTTTTTTTTTTTTTTTTTTTTGGTACACTGTGAAGATGTGTCACTCTGATTGGCTTAATAAAAAGCTGAACAGCCTGAGCCGTGCGATGGTGGC
>CABHPP010001310.1:0-11623 GCA_902168425.1 Peromyscus attwateri
CACACACACACACACACACACACACACCTGGTATTCCAAAAGTTGTCCACTGATCTCCATGTGCTTCCCCTCCCCAAGAACCATAATTTTTTTTAACTCTCTGAAGATGAGGTACCAGAAAGGTTTTTAACAAATACTGTTTTTATTATTTTTATTTTTTATGTATGTATGCATATGGGTGCCTTCCGAGGCCCAAAGAGGGTGTCCTACCCTCTAGAGCTAGAGTCACAGGTAGTTGTGAGCCACCCAACGAGTTCTGGGAACCAAAATCTGGAAGAGCATCAAGAGCTCTTAACTATTGAGCCATCTCTCCAGCTCTCACCTACAGTTATTTTAGTTGCACTGATGTAACTCTGCTTCCATCTCCTTCCAGCAAAAAGAATTCTTCTTACTTACTTTTTACCTGGAAACTTCCAGTGGCCACACCTATCAGGATCCCAGAAGAATTTCCTACCAGGCAAAACACAGCCACCATACTCTCCTAAGAACCAGAGAGAGGAACAGAAACCACAACAAATCACCCACTCAACAAAGGCAAGACCAGATATCAACACGTAGAATTACAATCTTTCCAAACCCAGATACCTAGGCACCAGGTAAAAACACATTAACAGCCAGGACAATATGTCTCCACCAGAGCCTAGCTACCCTACCACAGTAGGCCCAGAGAGTTGCAACTTAGCTGAAGCAAAGACAAAGACCCTAAAATAGCCTTTATAAATATGATAGAAGTCCTTAAAGAAGGAATTAATAAATCCCTTGAAGAAATCTATGAAAGCACGAATGGTGGAAGGAAATGAATAAAATAGTTCAGAACCTAAAGGTAAAAATAGAATCAATAAAGAAAACCCAAACTGAGGGAAATCTGAAAATGAAAAATTTAGGAATTCAAACAGGAACCTTATAAACAAACCTTACCACTAGAATACAAGAGATGGAAGAGAAAATCTCATTCACTGAAGAAATGGCACACACAACAATAACAACAAAATAACAGGAATCAACAAGCACTGCTCACTGATGTCTCTCAACATCAGTGTTCTCAATGCTCCAGTAAAAACACACAAACTAACAGAATGGATGCAAACATAGGATCCACACTTCTGCATCCAAGAAACAGACTTTCACATCAAGGATAGTCACAATCTTAGCTTAAGAGGATGGAAAAAGATTCCAAGCAAACGGATCTAAGAGGCAAGCTGGTGTAGCCATTTAATATCTAACAAAATAGACTTCAAATCAAAACTAATCAGAAGAGATAGGGAAGGACACTACATACTCATCAGAGGAAAAATCCACAAAGAGGACATTCCAATTCTTTTTGTTTGTTTGTTTTTTGTTTATTTATTTAGAGTAAAACCAAAACTTATTCTAAGCCACAGTTATCCTAGGGTCCCCCCTGCCATATAGCCTCCCTGGTTCTGTGGGTTGCAGTCTGATTGTTCTTTGCTTTATATCTAGAATCCACTTATGAGTGAGTGCATACCATGTTTGTCCTTCTGGGTTTGGGTTACCTCACTCAGGATGATATTTTCTAGTTCCATCCATTTGCCTGCAAATTTCATGCTGTCATTGTTTTTCTCTGCTGAGTAGTACTCCATTGTGTATATGTGCCACATTTTCTTAATCCATTCTTCAGTTAACAGGCATCTAGGTTGTTTCCAGGTTCTAGCTATTACAAATAGTACTGCTATGAACATAGTTGAGCATGTATCTTTGTGGTATGATTGAGCATTCCTTGGGAATATGCCCAAGAGTGGTATGGCTGGGTCTTGAGGTAGATCGATTCCCAATTTTCTGAGAAACCACCATACTGATTTCCACAGTGGTTGTACAAGTTTGCATTCCCACCAACAGTGGAGGAGTGTTCTCTTTGCTCTGCAAACTCTCCAACATAGACTGTCATTAGTGTTTTTGATCATTGCCATTCTGTCAGGTGTAAGGTGGTATCTCAGAGTCATTTTGATTTGCATTTCTCTGATGATTAAGGATGTTGAGCATTTCTTTAAATGTCTTTCAGCCATTTGTGATTCTTCTTTTGAGAATTCTCTGTTTAGCTCTTTAGCCCATTTTTTAATTGGATTGTTCAGCATTTTGATGTCTAGTTTCTTGAGTTCTTTATATACTGTGGAGATCAGTCCTCTGTCAGACGTGGGGTTGGTAAAGGTCTTTTCCCACTCTGTAGGCTGTCTTTTGGTCTTATTGACCGTGTCTTTAGCCCTACAAAAGCTTCTCAGTTTCAAGAGGTCCCATTTATTAATTGTTGTGCTCAGTGTTTGTGCTGCTGGTGTTATATTTAGGAAGTGATCTCCTGTGCCAATGCGTTCAAGTGTACTTCCTACTTTCTCTTCTGTTAAGTTTAGTGTAACTGGATTTATGTTGAGGTCTTTGATCTACTTGGACTTGAGTTTTGTGCATGGTGACAGATATGGATCTATTTGTAATCTTTTACATATGACATCCAGTTATGCCAGCACCATTTGTTGAAGATACTTTCTTTTTTCCATTGTATAGTTTTGGCTTCTTTGTCAAATATCAGGTGTTCATATGTGTGTGGATTAATGTCAGGGTCTTCAATTCAATTCCATTGGTCTGTATGTCGGTTTTTATACCAGTACCAAGCTGTTTTTATTACTATAGCTTTATAGTAGAGCTTTAGGTCGGGGATGGTGATGCCTCCAGAGGTTGCTTTATTATACAGGGAACTCCTACAGCTGATAAACTCCTTCAGTAAAGTGGCAGGATACAAGATCAACTCAAAAAAAATCAGTAGCCCTCTTATACACAAATGATAAAAGGGCTGAGAAAGAAGTCAGAGAAACATCACCCTTTACAATAGCCACAAATAATATAAAATACCTTGGGATAACACTAACTAAACTAGTGAAGGACCTTTTTGATAAGAACTTTAAATCTCTAAAGAAAGAAATTGAAGAAGATATCAGAAAATGGAAGGATCGCTCATGCCCATGGATAGGTAGGATTAACATAGTAAAAATAGCAATCTTACCAAAAGCAATCTACAGATTCAATACAATCCCCATCAAAATCCCAACACAATACTTCACAGACTTGGAAAGAAAAATACTCAACTTCATATGGAAAAACAAAAGGCCCAGGATAGCTAAAAGACATTCCAATTCTTAACATCTATACACCAAACACATGGGCACCCAATGAAGAGTGATCCTTATTAGTCATAGCAATTAAAACCATGAGTCAGATATCGAGGGTGAAAGCTGAAAGATCAGAGAAGAGGAGCAGCAGCCACTGGAAACTTCTTACCTCTATGAAACCTCAGCCCTAATCGGGCATCCTGTCTCTACAAAACCTCAGACTGAATGGGCCAGAGATCCTGTCTCCACTTGCCTTATATTCCTGTCTCCACTTCCCTAGTGCTGAGATTAAAGGTGTGTGCCACCATCGCCCAGCTCTGTTTCTCTTTTAAACTGGTTCAGTGGTTGCCTTGAACTCCTGATCTTCCTGCTTCCTCCTCCCAAGTGCTGGGATTAAAAGTGTGTGCCATCACTGCCTGGCCCCTATGGTTAACTAGTGGCTAGTTCTGCCCTCTGATCTCCAGGCAAGCTTTTTTTTTGTCAGAACACAAACAAAATATCATACAATAACCCAAGTTCATAAAAACTGCATAAATCATATATTGACCCTTACAAACTGATAGTGGGAGACGTCAATACCCAACTCTTGCCAATAGACAAGCCATCCAGACAAAAACTAAACAGAAATGCTGGAACTAACTGACATTGTGAACCAAATGGACCTAATAGATATTTACAGAACATTTCACCCAAACACAAAAGAATATACCTTCTTCTTATCACCTCATAGAAAGTTCTCCAAGGGGCTGGAGAGATGGCCCATTGGTTAAGAGCACTGACTGCTCTTTCAGAGGACCTAGGTTCAATTCCCAGCACCCACATGGCAGCTCACAACTGTCTGTAACTCCAGCTCCAGGGGACCCAACACCCCCTCACAGACATACATGTAGGTAAATACCAATGGAATGGATATTAAACAAAAATAAATAAAATATTTTAAAAAAAGAAAGTTCCCCAAAATTGACCACATACTTGGACACAAAGCAAATCTCAACAGATACAAGAAAATTGAAACAACACCCCACATCCTATCTGACAACACAGATTAAAACTGGATATCAACAACAGAAAGGTTACAAACTCTAAGCAACTGGACAACTCACTACTGAATTTAAAAAAAATGATCAAGACAAATTTTCTAAGAATGAAATTAAAGACTTTCTAGAATTGAATGAAAATGAATACACAACATACCCAAAGTTATGGGACACAATGAAGGGGATTCCAAGAGGCAAATTCATAACACTAAGTGCCTTCATAAAAGAAAATTAGAGAGATCCCACACTAGCAACGTCACAGCACACCTGAAAGCTCTAGAACAAAAAGAAGTGCAAAATAAACAAACTCTTATCCAAACTAACTAAAAGATGGAGAGAGAATCCAAATTAGCCAAATAAAAAAACAAACAGGGGAACATTATAACAGACACTGAGGATATCCAGAGAATCATAAGGACATACTTTAAAAACCTGTACTGCCGGGCAGTGGTGGTACATGCCTTTAATCCCAGCACTTGGGAGGCAGAGGCAGGTGGATCTTTGTGAGTTCGAGGCCAGCCTGATCTACAGAGCGAGTTCCAGGACAGCCAAGGCTACACAAAGAAGCCCTGTCCTCAAAAAACTAAAAAAAAAAACCAACAACAACAAAAAACCCTGTACAATACCAAATTGGAAAATCGAAAAGAAATGGATGATTTTCTTGATACATACCACTTAGCAAAGTTAAGTCAAGATCAAATAAGCAATTTAAACAGACCTATAGCCCCTAGTAAAATAGAAGCAGTAATTAAAAGTCTCTCAAACAAAACAAAACAAACAATAACAACACAAAACAAAAAAACAGGGCCAGATGGTTTTAGCACAGAATTCCACCAGATTTCTAATGAAGAGTTAATGTCAGTAATCCTCAAATTATTCTACAAAATAGAAACAGAAGGGACATCGCCCAATTCATTTCATGAGGCTATAGTTACTGTGATACTCAAAGCATATAAAGACCTAACAAACAAAGAGAATTATAGACCAATTTCCCTTGTGAACATAGATGCAAAAACATTCAATAAAATACTTGAAAGCCAATTCCAAGAACACATAAAAAAAGGATCATGATCAAGTAGGCTTCATCTCAGAGATGCAGGGAAGGTTCAGCATACATAAATTAATAAATGTGGTCCACCACAAAACAAACTGAGAGTAAAAAAAAAAACCTGATTTTTTTTTTACTCATTACATACATCTCATTAGATGTAGAAAATGTTTTTGACAAAATCCAACACTCCTTCATGATAAAAGTACTAAAGAGATTAGGGATCCAAGGGACACACCTCAACATAATAAAGGCAGTTGTACAGCAAGCCCATAGACAACATCAACTTAAATAGAGAGAAACTCAAAGCAATTCAACTAGGAAAAGAAAATACAAAAGATACCATGGATGGACGGGGGAGACTGGAATGGGAGCTTCAAGTTGGAGGGAGGGAGGGAAGAGGGAGGAAATATGGGGAGAGACAGCGAAAATTAAGGGCCATTTGAGGGGTAATATGAAAACCTAATAGAGTAGAAGCTTCCTAAAATACATACATATATGATAGTGATCTAAATGAAATTGCCAAATAATGGGAAGACAGAGCCCCAACCGGACATCTCTTGTCACCAAATGAAGCTTCTAGTGCTGGGACTGGGTTACATCTAATTGTGTTGTTGGCCAAAGTTGTTAGAAATCCCCAAACAACCCAAGCTGTTGCCAAGACTACAGGTTGCTCTCCGAAAACTGATGGTAAGGCCCCATTGCTGAAGACAACACCTATGCAACTCATTGAACATGGAGAAGTCAAGCCAGTGCCTACATAGAGCCATCACCCTTACATGCTAGCATCTTTGGTACAAGAAGTTACTCTGCATGCTACCTAGGGAGAAATGTAAACACCAACCCGGCCACAAACCCTTTGTTCTACAATGGTATCCTGTCTGCAAGATATGCTAGGCTTGACTTAGGGCCCATTCCCATAAAATGGAACCTATACCCAACACTGCTTGAGTGACCAAGAACTTGAGACTAGATAGCACAGGGACCTAGGGTAAAACCAAATATTACTATTCTTTTTTTTTAAAGGTAGCCATAACATGACTCCTAATGACATTCAGCTATACTCATAGATCAGTGCCCTGCTCAGATATCATCAGAGTAGCTTCCTCCTGTAGCAGATGCAAACAAATACAAAGACCCACAGTCAGACAATATGCAGAGAGTGATTTCTCCATCTTAGGGCTCAGGGAACCCCATGGAAGAGGTGGAAAGAGTGTAAGAGCCAGAGGGCATGAAGGACACCAAGAAAACAGGCCCTCTAAATCACCAAGATCCATGCACATGTGAACTCATAGAGACTGAGGCAGCATACACAGGATCTGCATGGGTCTGTACCAGATGGGGTCATAGAGCTGAAAGGAAAAGTGGACATGTGCTCCCATCCCTAACCCAGAAGCTATATCCTATTGATAACCATTTGCAAATGAAAAGTGAGTTTTCTTAGAGTCTCACTGAGGAAACAAACTACTCTTTTTTTTTTAATATTTCACACTTTTATCAGTAGAATGACAATAGAGGGTGATGTAAATGCATGTACATATTTCACACATAGTTTATATAGTTACATTTATAAATTGTTATTAGAAAGTTTCATTTTATGATCCTGGGGTCTCACCACAATTCTTGCATATGGTAAATCTTCTTCCATCAGGTGACTTTCAAGCTGTGTATTTCATTTTAGATTCATTAACTTCTTTATATATATATATATATATATATATATATATAAAATTTAAATGCCGAATGTCATATATTGAAGGGGGGAGGAAGTCTTAAACACAGGCTTACAGCACAATGGGGGGACCACGGAGGGCAGAAGTTCGCTACTGATGTTTTACAATCTTGCTTCTAATCTGTTAATGCCCATTATTCAGGATACACAGACAAGGAACTTCTCTTAAGCATTCAGGAGGGTGGAACCTGGCAGGGAATTAGCATAGGGAGGATATCAAGGTCAAGGTGCGCAAGCAAGGCAGCAGTTACCCAAAACGGGGGCCAGGGCCCTACAGGTTCCCCTTTTATTAAAAAATGAGCTTCTGACTTGGGTTGCGTGGGACGTCAGCAAGTCACCTTACCCGTTATGGAGATGCCTGCCCAGGCCACACAGGTGCTCTGTCTTAGGTTGGTGAGTGCCCCCCCAGGCATTACCCATCTCTGAATACTCATTTTCATACAGGCTCAATTGTGTGTGAGCTGCATAGTTAATTGCTGCCAAAGATCTCAAAGTGGCACTGGGCTTGCAATCTGTGTGTTCGATACAGAAAAGACCAACAGAGGTCCTATCTCACCTATAGCCAGTAGGCTAAAGGCAACTGAGCCATTCCCTTCCTTAACGAGCCATGTTGTACGTTGGTGTCCTTGTAAGATAGTATCCCAAAAGCAACTGGAACTTGAGAACAAACTACTCTTAAGGGTAGGCTCCATGCCCAGCAGTAGATGCCAACAGAAAATGAACTCAAGGGCATCTTTGGAGGTTCCTTGTCTCATAATGTCCTATCAGGGATTTTCTTTTTTAAAAATACTCCACCTAATTTAGAAATTTTTCTTCTTTTCTCTTTTTACCCTACATGTCATTTGTGTATATATTATGGCACCCAGTTTAGTGTTTTTATGGGATTCCTGAGTGTGCAAATGAGTGGGTTGCTGTTTCTTGTGCCTTTTCTTTGGCTCTTTTCTTTCTGTTTTGTTTTATCCTATTCCGATGTGTTAGTTTTTGTTTTATTTTATTTTATTTTATTTTATTTTATTTTATTTTATTATTATCCCTTAGAAGCTTTTTTGTTTTCTAATGAGAGATAGAAAGGGGTGGGATTGGATGGGAGGAGATGTGGGGAGGTACTAGGAGAAGTAGAGAGAGAGGAAACCATAGTTAGGATATATTATGTGAGAAAAAAAATCTACTTTCAGTGAAAGGAGGAAGAAAGGGAGTGGGTAGATAAATTGTAATTAGGCTCTGGACCTGCAACATTCCAAGCTGTCCACAGTCATTGAGGTTTTAATCATCAGTCAGCCCTTGCAGACACCACCACTTCTTTCCAGGAATTCTCGTTCACTGTGCAATCATTGCTTTGGTCTCTTTGGGGGATAAGTAGATAGAGGTGTGTGTGTGTGTGTGTGTGTGTGTGTGTGTGTGTGTGTGAACAAAACAGGTTCATATACACACAGAGAGAAAAAATTAGAACATGAGTATATGTCCTCTCAGTGTGTCGCTTAACACAGCAACACAGTATGCATCTTAACCCAGCAGCTCTTAGCTATTTCAGAATGTAATAGAGTGCTTCTGTTTGTGTGACCATGAAAAGATAAGATGAGTGGATGGGTCTGCTTACACGTGCGTGTAGAAGTAGGCTAGTGATTTAGGATATAAGAGAAATCATAAGTAGATTTGTTTACTGCTTTGTAACTGGACTATATGGAAAAGATCGAGTGATGTTTACTCTCGGCTGTGACTACATATGGCCTGCATGAGTCTGTCATGTTTGTGTGTTGGTAGCTTGGTTCTCAGTGTGGCAATGTTGAACAGTGGTGTGGATCCTTTGTGAGGCAGGAGCTAGTGAGAACACTACTCACAGAGGGGACTGACGTCTTACTGGTGGGACTATAGTTCTTGAGAGACCATTGTTAGTGAAGTGAGTGAGCCAGACCGCTGACCCTTTCCTTCACTTCTTAAATTGTCACAAGACCCTCTTTTTCTGCTGTTAGGGGATAGGTGAGTCCTCTTTGGAGCTTTCCTACAGCCTTCTGATGCCTGGCAGACTTAAACCTCAAGAGCAAAATAGTGACAGAGAGTGGACTGCTGACAGGGGGTAATGCATCTACTGCTAAAAAAAAAAACAAAAAACAAAAAAACAAAAACAAAAAACAAAACAAACAAACAAAAACTACAAAAACCCCAGCAGAGTGAACTGCCCTGGCGGAAGGAAGCAGGGAAGCAGCAAGCAGCCTGCAAAAGCAGCTCTAGCAACCAAAGCAGAAAGGAAAACTTCTACAGTTTTTCTCCCTCCGCAGAGAGAGAGACTTGATTATGAACGTTTAGTAACTTTCCGTGGGCTGGGGCTTCTTCTTCTCCCCTACAGGTTTGACAGCTTTTCCCTGAGTGAGCCTAGCTGTTCACTTTGTTTGCATAGCTACATTCACCCCATCAGGGACAACTACGCATAAGAGACACCCGATAAATTTGGACTCCAGCATACAAAAGGTGGTGGAACTGCTACAGGAGGCAAAGGAAGAGGAGAAAGAAGACTTCTGAATCCATCTCCTGACTCTGACTGTGTGCACAATCAACCGATGCTCCTGCTCAATTAGAGGAAGATGCCTGAATAGAGACTTTGGAGCTAAGCTCCCAGTTGACTCGTTCACTGAAGAGGAAGATACCTTCATAACTCCCTGGAGAAACACTCACTGAGATCCCTGCACCTGAGGCTTCTGCACTGGACAGGGAGCTCACTTGAACCAGCCTCCAGGGCTCCACAACTCCTGCTTCAGCCTCTGAGACTGCATGTCAGCTGCAGCTAGGAATTCATTCCCGCAGTTAACCTGAGTTCTCTGCAAGAGCAGCAAGTGCCCTTAACCATCAAGCCACCTCTCCAACCTCCTGTCAGCTCTTACCTGAATTTCCAGCATGCTGGCTTATTCTATGTGATTCGAACTTGCCAGCTCTAATAATTGCATAGCCCAATTTAAAAAATCTCTCCCTCCTTCCAAATAGAAGTTTGTATATACTATACCCTTTATATTTACTATATGTATGGTATATAATTTGATATGTATTTTGTATATAAATGAAATTTATATTTAATATATCCAAAGTTGGATATTATATATTTATGTGTTTGTACCACTGGGTAATCAAATCCAGGTCCTTGTGCATGACAGGGAATCAATCTACCATTGAAATACATCCATCTCTGAAAGAGATTCTCTCTCTCTCTTTCTCCTTTGAACTCCACTTCTTATCCTTGTTGTCTTCCCTATGTCCCCTGAGTATTGTGTACTTAACTGTTTATTCACTGCAGAGCGTAAATCAATCTATCTCCCCGTCCTATTCTGAAGCTCTGTGCAACCCCACTTCTGCCAGTGGATTCTGAGTGTGTGAATGGAACTGGGGCTATGAGGTCAGCAAGAGTGGAAGGAGGAATCACACTGGAAGGTTTTGCTGAAAATAAATCAATTTGCCCAACTACAGCCTCATGGGCCAGTACTCTACAGAGGAGAGGCTTGGCTTAAGTAGTGCTCAGCAAATGCTATTTCCCAACAGTGCTAATTATCTCCCAGTGATCCAGCAAGCTTTTGTAAGCCTCAGGATTGTGAAATCATTCTATGCTGCAATCCAAGTAATAACAGATGGAAAGATTTTTAGAGTCATGAGATGTAAGCAGGGCGTGGTGACACATGCCTTCAATCCCTTAAGCTCGGAAACAGAAGCAGGCAGGTCTCTGTGAATTTGAAACCAGCCTGGTCTTCATAATGAGTCTCATGCCATCCAGGGTTATGTAGAGAGACCCCGCCTCAAAAATAATAATCACAAGTTGTCTTTAAGAAACTTGTGATTCCAAAGTTGAGCTTAGAAGTAATGAAGGAACTAAAGTTATCCCCTTTTAATTGTGTGTCCTTTCTGCAGATCCCACCTCTCAACAAGCTTGTTTTCAGACCATCACCCTGTCACTCATGGCCACCCAACTAGGGTACCAACCCCTACTTTCAAGACTGTGATACTTCCCCTTCAAAGACCTGTCTATCAGAATGGTTTCTGTGTCTCTCTCTATTACCAGATAACCTGGCTAATACCAGTCTCCTAGCCAGGTTATCTCTGCTGATCATTTAAAAACGGCCTTCCAAGAATCTTCATAAACATCATCCCTGAACCTGGGCCAGCCAGATGGCTCAGCTGGTATAGGGATGTGCAGCTAAGCCTGAAGACTTGATGTTGATCCCTGGGACCCACGGGTTGGAAGTAGAGAAATGACTTCTACAAATTGTTTTCTGACCTCCACATATATGCTGTGTCATGTGTGTGCTCCCCATACCCTAAAATAAAAACCACTGTCTTCCACCAGACTCTTCTGTTGCCAGTTTGCCTCTGTTGTTGGGACACAAAAATGATGCAGATACTCAGCTGAAGTCTCACACTGACTGAACATGTCTTCACAGTTTACACATACTGCCACTAACCTCATACATTTGGTGCTTCTTGCATTGTCTGTTTTTGAAAGCTTTTTTTAGATTTATATATTTGTTTTGTTTTATGTGTATGAATATGCAAATGCACCATGTGTGTGACTGGTGCCTTCAGTGTTGGACTCTGGACATAGAGCAACTGATGATTCTGAGTCACCCTGTGGGTACTGGGGACCAAACCCTGGGTCCTCTGCAAGAGCAATAAGTGCTCTTAACCTCTGAGACCTCTGAGCCATCTCTTCATC